>WTSP01009111.1:37851-48954 GCA_025331215.1 Actenoides lindsayi
CTGGAACCCCTCTCTCACCACAGGGGGAACAAAAATTATTTTTTTTTTTATTTTTTTTTTTCGGGTTTTCCCCCCCCAAACCATCAAAAATTTTCATAAGGTTTTTTCCCCCCCCCCCCCCCCCCCAGTTGCTTTACTGGGACAATAGAAACATCTCTATTGAGTTCAGTCCAGTTTTCTGTCCCAGAATGGACAGTATTCCTAGAAACATTGTCAGCTTTCATGTATGGAAAATTGTCTTCATAGTCTTTATAGTCAGAGATTCCCCAGAAACACAAGATTTCATCTTCCTTGAAAATTACTGCATTTCACCTGCTCTTCTTATGAAAATCACACTAACTAATTTATTAGAATATTCCCTGAAGGCAAATGCTACAGGAGTGTGGTAGCCAATTGCAAAGGCCATAACTCATCAATTGAAAGCAGAGAATTGGCAGATTGGGCCCACAGAGCAATCCTTCACTCAGACCAGAGAAGCTGGTGCTCCAGGAGGACAAGCAGAGCTGGAGGATGTTTTCATGTTGCTTTCTGGTGAGTGTCTGCCTGGCCAAGAAGCAGCAATGACTTCTGGTAGCCGGATGGTTTTCTACCTTTTCCTAGAAAAATATATAATGAGACAGAGAGACTGAGTTTTTAAAACTGCCATTAGCCAGTGATTGTTTCAGCCTGACACAATCCTGATAGAAATAAACTAATTTCCTTACCCAGCTGAATATATTAAAACAGAGGAGATTATTATAATCTTAACTGGAAAGTGGCCTGATGAATCAAATTTCACTTAAGGTTTCGCTTTTACCTCTTCCTCCTTTCCATCCTCCCCCAGCTTTCTCTTCATTTGAAATTAGCATATATCTTTCCTTTATTTTTCAGGATCTTTGTCTTATTTTGCTTTGCCCCTTTTTATCCTGCTGAAAACCCAAGAAAACTGATAGAGTAAGGTCCAAATTCAGTGTCAACAGCCTACAGAGAGATTTCCTTAGAAGACAGCAGGCAGCAGATTTGTATTTTCTGCTTCACAGTATGGGGATGCAGCAAATATGACCAGCTGTTCCATGGAGAGTTTTTGGCACAGTGAAAGCATTTTGTGCAATGATGCTCTGGCCTGGCCTCAAACTTTCTTTCTCTTAAGCTCTCTTATGCAGTGTACTGGAGAGCTCAGTTGGTCAGGGAATGCAGTGTCCCCCTTCTGCCCCAGCCCCTATGAATCTTCTCTGCAGTTTGAGCCACCTGTGGAGAAGAAATATTCTTTCTATTGCTTTCTGTTTCTTTTGGCTCTTGCACATCTGTATCAGAAAACACAAGGTTCTTTGTGTCCCCTTCCTTCTCTGGTGGCTGGTTCACAATGTTGCATCATCCAAAACACCTACTCTGCATTTTATCTTGTCTAAGTGACCCTCTCTTCACCCTGGCCTTTGCTTCTTCTTGTGGCAAGAATAGCAAATTTGGTCCCGTTCACTGCAGCTCTGTTTCCATTCCTAGGCATTCTCTTGAAATTTTCACCTTTGTGAACTGGCAGGTAATTTATAACATATCTAGACGTTACTGCTCTTACAACATGTCTTATCTGTGTTCATGGATGGAATCTGTTCATAGAGGCATATATGTTTTTTGTTGGGGTTTTTTTTAGCTAAACTCTGAATTAGGTCTGAAATTGCTTCTCATTTTTTTGTGTGAATGTTTCTACATAAACTTGCTTGACTTCCATGGGACTCCTATCCTGTAACTGCGGACTAGTTTGAGCATGTACATTGGTGGAAGTTTAAAATATCCTATTCTTGCATCTGTTATGGTTCCTGGATTCTACCATAGCAATGTAGTTACCAGGCTGTAATGCACTGGCACAGGCACTGTTTGAAATCATTTCATTTGCCATGTAAGGTGAAATCCTAGAAATTACTACTGCTGGTGATATCCCAGAAGTGAATCTGAAAATAGGAAATCAAATGAAGCAGGAAATACCTCAAGCACTCTGGTGATGGGATCCCAGCTGATCTATGTGAAATGGAACATGGACATTTACAGAGTTAACCAAAATATAAAGTAATGTCAGAGGATATTTTAGCATCTGGTGGAGACTGAAATTGAGAAGGTTCACTTGGCTTGTGACCCTTTTGCTAGACCTTTAGGATGCTAGGCACAATATTTTACATGTCTTCAACTTTCCAGCTGGTTTATTGTGACTCACTTCCAAGAGAGACTCATATAGACTTTTTGATTGACATTTTTTCTCCCCCCACAAAAAAAAAATAATAAACCCCACACAGAATAATACTAAAAGTAGTACATTGCTTATAAAACTGCATAGATTGTGAAGAATATATTAAGCTAGTTTTGTTAAGTAGGTTAAATGTGAGCTTTGCAAACAATTTAGCAAAATACTTGACATGAAAGAACACGGGAATGTTACAAAAATCAAGAAAAGTTTAAAAAGCCCCATTACGTTTATGGTGCCACCTGTTAGTTTTGCTTTGTGTTCTTGTTCTGTCAATCCATTTATTAGGGAGTTAGGCTGCCTTACTGAGACCCTGCCTGAGACTGCACACACACTGACACACTTTGATTTTCTCTCTGACACACCGCTAGCTTTCACCCTGAAGCTCAGGATTATTTTATGCCGTGTGTTAATTTCTTGCATGAATGCCTTATTTACCTTTATTTAGACTATGCTGCAGGTGGAAACAGAACAGTACTTACTGGCAATAGTTTTGGTGGCAAAAAAAATGAAGGACATCTCAGGGTCTTGCGTAGCTCCAGGGTATCACCTCTGTGAAAGCAATTTGGAGGTGTGATTTGTCATTACGGAGGACTGTTTTCTTAAATACTTGTGCTTCATAGAACTAACGATGAGTATGAAGTTTTGCAGTCTCTTCAAAGCTAGGAGATCTAACAATTTCTGATCTCCATCCAAAAGTTACTCAAGTCAATGAGAGTCTTTCCTGGAATTTCAGCCAGTGTTTGATCAGGCTTTCAGGAACATTTCTTCTTGCTTGAAAGTGTCTGGTAAGAACAGCTGAACTCTTGGTGTTAAAATTACAAATTTATGTAATATTTGAGTAGGGTTCTCTTTCTAAATTGCTATTAGGTATCAGTAGCTTTTCTAGCTACTTTTTTTTTTTTCTTGTAAGATACAGTATTTACTGCATATTGTTCTGTTTTATGAGCGTTATAGAAGTTGTATCCATACAATTTATATTAGTTTTCCTAAAACACACTTTTAGACACTTGCTTGGCATATATGACTTTTCATTCTTCTTGGAGGTTTTGTATCTGTTTTGCTCTGTAATCATTTGATCCTTTATTAACGATCTTCCAAACAATGGAGCTGTTAATTTCAAAGTAGTAGGTATACCTTTCTTCAATTAGTTTTAATGGCTAAATATATGGCTAAATGACTAAGGCTGTTTGAGAAATGTACATTGATTTTTATATTTTTCCTTTTTCTCCTTTGTCATTATCTTCAAAGGCTAATAAAACTGCTCTTCAGCATTTAAAACTATATTCAGCAATAGAGAGGTTAGAGGTTTTGATGCTTATGTCTGTGTGTGTTTATGTGTGTTTGTGGTATTGTATGGTTATCAGAAATAGATATTCACATTTATATGAATGCATGTATATGTGCAAATATATGTGCTTAAACCATATTTGTGATAGAGTAGAAGTAGCTACATAGAAAGTGTTTGTTTTTAAGCTTCTATGTTATCTGCTTCCCTTTACTTCTTCTAGCAGAGAAGAAACATGGTTTGCATTTGCCTTGAGGATGAATGCAGGGGCTGCTTAAATTGCAGGTACAAAAACTTCAAGAGCACAAGTCCAGCAAAAGTAAAACAACAAATACGTTTAATATTAACCTTTTACAGTAATAGTACAGTAATACATTTGTGCAGTATAAAACTTGCTGCCATAAGATACCATATGGGTCAAAAGTTTAACACAATTTTTATGAATACTCAAGCTTCAAGGCATAAACTAACTTCTAAACTCAGATTTAAGCATCAACTTTACTTATTGAAAGGTTATTCTATAATTGCCAATTTCATGGTTTCTTGCTCTTTCCTCTGATGCTGGTCACTGTCAGAAAGAGGATATTGGACTAGATGAATTGGTCTGAATCATTGTGACAATGGCTGTATTTGTTATTGTGAGGAAATGATCATTTCCGCTGGTATCTTACCAATAAGAGCACTTCTAACATATAGGCACTAGACTGAGAAACAATCTGTGATAACACACTTACACATTGTGATAATTTTAGAATGCACAACTTTAAAATGCAAAATTGCAAACTGATATGTTTTTCTTGGAGAGAGATTAAAGCCTTGTACCTTTTTAAAAAAGAAACATGATCCAGTATTGTGTTCAAGCTAGTGAAAGTTCAGAGTTATGTAATAATGTACAATACAGGATGGGTGATGTATTTCAAATGAGCAGCTTATGACTGTTTCAGGAAAACAAACCTGAATCTTCTTCCAAATTTCAGACCTTTGTCATGATGTTTTTTGGACTATAACTTTTTATATATTGGGCTTCTAGATATTATGGTAATAAAAATAATAAACTGTAACAACAACACTGGTAAATACTGTATTTTTTCCTGTTGCTTAGTATTGTCCTAGTTTCAGTAGTAACAGCAAAACTAACAGGTCTTTTAAAATAATGAATGATGAGATATGCTTCATGGGAAACTTTTCTGTGTTTGGTTTCACAGAGGGCTTTGGCAATTTTTTGGCGGTATTTTCTTCTTCTGTAAAAACATTCTCCACTAGGTGTCCCAAGTACAAGGAATGTATGATTCATGTCTTCTGGTTTTACACATTGACCTTTTTTCCCAAGTCAGGCATTCCTGTTAGGATATATTCAGTGTTCATTTTTCTTACAGTTAAAGGATTTATTATATTTTAGCCTAAGTATTTTTATAAAAAAAAATAAATATTAAAAGCTAAAAAAGACTCATGATACTTTTACTTTTAGTAATCATTTTCTTGATTCCTGCCTCATATCCATTTAAAATTGACTTTCAGGACATCATTGGGGCCTCTTTAAACACTTGGCTACAGGACTCCACAGAGTTGAAACAAGTAGCTTAAAGAATTTTGTTAGAGTGGTCCTTTAGGCTTAGGAAGAAGAAAGATTAAATCATTGTCTTAAAACACAAGCTAATCCTCCTGGTACATTTGCATCAGATAATTTTTAAAGTTTCCAGAAATTTGTGAGAAAGAGACCCAAATTCCTCCAAATTCCAACCTAAATGATTCTGTGATTCTCTAAAAATATGCACAGAACCTGTAGATTGTTGGACATGCTCCATAAATCTATACTGTGGATAAAAATGCTTCCATTAATGAGGCTTCACTGGAACCTGCAAAAATATTTGGCAGGAACCTTGAATTGTCATTACAGATTCAAAGGGAGCAGACAAAATATACATACACTATGTGCCATTTGTGAGGACAGAACAGACTGATGCAAACTCCTGCTGAGAGGGAGCCAAGATGATCAGATCTGCTTGGTCATAAAAGTTATTCATTGGTAAGCTTGCAATTTAGAATGTCAAATTATTAGTTCCTTCTGGCATGTTATGATTTTCTTAATTATACTAAGTTTACAGATTTTGTTGATGAGGTCACCGCAGGAGCACAGAAAAAGAATTTAAATCCCTAATTGCAGTGGGACAGTTAGCAGCAAGAGCACCTTTACAAACAGCTCTAGATGCTGCAGTTATCACGGTATAGTCTATGGAAATGTGTGTGGTAATGAGCTGCTCTCGCTTCTTGGCTCTGGAGTTCTGAGATCCCAGGAGCAGTGTAAGTCATCAGAGGAGGCTCTTCTGTTTGGATGATGGGAATTAGTTCTGCATGAAAAAGGGCAATGCCCTTCACACTTTGGAGGATTCCCTTGCTGCATTTTTTTTCTTTCAATGTGTGTATGACTGCAGAGAAAGAAAACAGAATTTTCTGATAGCTGGTCCATGTACAGGGTAGGACAATATAGACAAAAAAATCGTCTTTGAGATGGCAGAAAACCCTATGTCTGTTCAAGGTATTATGAAATATTCTGTTTCTTACTGATTTAATCCAGTAATAACCCTGACAAAACTGTTGTGAGTTACCATTTTGCCATGCATATGGATTTTAGTCACTTATCCTTGCATTGTAAGCTACCTTTTCTCACTATTGCTACTGAGGTACTCAGCAACGTGGAGTGCCAGGACCAGAGAACATTGTAAATTGCCTCATTCCTGTTCCCACTTGTTTTATCTTCCCCTTAGAATCTACTTTTTTTCAGAATCTATTGCCAGAGGAAATGAATCTTCTCTATGTTTTGCAAAAGGGGAAGATGTTCCTCAGGGAAGAATTTCTATTCAGATTATTTCATGATTTTCCCCCACAAAGGAGAGCTTGAGAGCCCTCCCTACCATCATTCCCCTGTTGAAATCCAGAAAGACCTCCAACACTTTGTTACATTCTCAGGTGAGTCAGAATTTGATAACACCTACAGATCAACTTGCAATTTTGTATAGCGGTCCTCCTAACTGCATCTACACTAGATAACAACATTATCTGAAAACATCATAGAGGCACAATTTAGACATATATCTAACAGTTCTCTCCTTATTTGATTCTGATGCAAAGATTCTGGCAAAGTACACAAAAAGAAGATACTCTGATACGATTGATATTTTGATATTGATACAATGACCTGTATGGTTTAGGACATATAAGCCCTCATGACATCTCTTTATATAAGAACATAATGGCCATATAAGGACAAATTTAAACTCCAAGTAGGTGTTTCCAACACCTTCCCATTGTGTATTCTGTTACAGACCAACCATGTAATGATATTTCCCCAGACTGCATAATCTCACCAGTCATCATCTGATTAAGGACACCCTAATCTCAGTGTTTAGAAGTTCCAGTCTTTTTATGTAAAACAAATTAAACTGTTCTAGGGATTCCATTAGGCTTCTTATTCTTCCTTATTAAAATAAAGAGCTGTTGCTGTCTAAAGATTATCTAAAGAGTTTTCAGAGATTATAAAGTATGTTATTAAGGTAACTGGACTAGAATCTCTGGGTGATACAGTTGCATCACACTGGAAGGAGGCAGCTTTTCTTACCTCTTTGAGAAGCATCATACTCCCTGGCACATTTATTTAGAGTTGCATGGACTATGAATTACAGATGCATAGACTATTAATTAGTCTTCCACAATACATACTCATTTTGTAAGAGTACTATTTTGCAGTCTGTTTTTAGGGTAGCTCCAAATGCTCACAGTGCTTAGTTCAAGTTACTGCATTTAAGTCTTTAAGCAAGCATTACAAACTCTAAATAAAAGAAACAAAAGCTACTTTCTCATTCAGCACCAAAAGTTCTGAGGCATTTGTTGTGCATAACTTCATAATACTGCATACAATCCTGCAGGTGGTTTTTCTTCCCCTCTATTACAAAACATGATGAAGATTATGTTCTGCAATGGAGAAAGACCTGAATGTACCTTCACCTCTCCCTGACACAGAATGCACTGCAACCTCTGCCAGGTACTGCAGCATATTCACTTACTGACACTTCAAAGCCTAAGAGTTCTGCATGGAGGTGCATCATCCTTGGGATGAAGAACAGACATGTCAAGAAGCTGTAGGCAGCTTTTTTATTAATCACTGAAGTCTGTTTTGCTCTCAGCTCTGGACATTTGTGTGGTACTTACCAGCTCAGTTACTTTTGTTATTCTTTTGGATTTGTTTATAGTTTACTTGATTTTGAGAAGAGTGTGATAGTTTTCTCAGCCCTGGGAATCATTTATAGTTTCACATACAGAGAAGTAAGCATAACCAATGATATGTAAATTAACTGCTTGTTTTACCCCAAAGAAACCATCTTCAGATGAAAAACAATTCTAGGTATTCTAATTCCGCTTAGTGTTCTGCTGCACTAATTGGAAGAGTTAAATGATATCATCTCCAGTACTCACCAGGAACTATGGGCAAGGAATGAACATTTTATGGCTTATCAATCAATGACTGCCAAAGACCTTGCAAAGAAAAAAGAGTTTTGACTGGATAATGTATGCATATCTGTAGATTTCTAGTCCTCTGAACATAATTTATTGTACTGCCTGGACAGGTGAGCAAGATACCAGCTACCATTTTAGGAGAAATCTGAAACTGCACCATCTACAATTTTGTTGGAAATCTTTACAGCTTTTCCTTTTATATAGGTTATATAGAACATCTTTATGAAGAATGATTCTAAAGTATCCCTGTGTGAATATGTGGCTGTGTCTGGCTAGATCCTGCTTTCAGAATGGCTAGGGTAAGCTTACTGTTAATGGCAAGGTTTAAATGTCTCCTTGAAGCCTGTTGACCCCTGGAGCTAACTTGCCAAGCCATTTTCAGCAGGCAGTGCCACACATGTCCAGATGTTGTTGCTTTGGGGCTGGGTTCACTGAGGCTGCCTTTAGCCTCATAGCACAGCAGGATCTGCTTTCTTTGCATCCAAACAGAGATGCCTTAACAGCTTTTTCACTATCATTTATAACAGTGGAACTATCAAAATGACAGTATGTGGGCCAGCTGCACCAAGTCTCTGCACAGTGTGGCAGAGAAGGTACACCATTTGTCCTTACAAGCACCAACATCAGGGTATTGTGCCTTTACTAAGAGGAGTGACTGTCTACTTCTTCTCTGTCTGATGGGCTATGCAAATGCTACATGTATGAGGTATTTTTCTGCTTGTGTTCACATATATGAGAGAGATGCTTAACTGGTCAGATGTAGTGTCCAATATCTTCACCCCACCAAACTGACAAAATGTAGCAGGGTTTCAAGACAGTAGTTGATCCCACAGATCAAATTCATTACATCCAATATCTGAACTTCTTTGTCAAGGGGTAAGGAACTCTAACTTGTGTCTGTATGCTAGCCAGAATTTTTAAGAAATTAAACCATTGTATTAAATTTCAGCCTCAAATACCATGTAATAAACAGACTAAAAGCTATTACTCATTTTAAACAGATAGGTGATGTACTCTATGCAAATTAACTATCACAGTGGAAAAACATTCAGGCACTTAAAAAGAATTAATGAAAAGTTATTCCTCCATAAATCACCATGTTGGGGTTTTGGGTTTTTTTTGTTTGTTTCATTATTTTCCTATCTTATTCTGATGCATTTATGAGTTTATGACATACCAGGAAAGGTAAACCAGAGAGGTCACTGGAGACTGAAAAGTCTTTTATGTGTGGACAGAGCTAATGAGGAACTCCAGCCCCTGCTAACAGGACATCTAGTTCCAAGACTTTCCTTAGGAATAAGGACGGTGCAGCTCAGTATCCCATTCAGCAGCTGTCATTCTGGAATTGACCATCCAATACAAGTGGGATAAAATACCTGCTTCTCTAGGGATTTAAAGACAAGGTCATTTGGAATAGAGTCAGAAATGTATCAGCTTTCAAAAAAGGTTCATGTTTCAAAAAGAAGAGGGGAAGAAAAAGCTGTTTGGAGGGCTGTAACCTTGTTTAAAAACTTTTTAATGCAGTGCAGTTGCATTAAAGGCATGGGTCTGATGTCTTAAGAAATGTAAGACCAGATGTACACACATCTCTGCTTTCACAGTTCTGTTGCCTTAGATTTCAGCTATCACTTTCAGCAACTGAAAATGCATGTTGGCAATTGTAAATCCATATGTGACATTCTCATAAGGAAAGGCAAAGCTGCAAAAACATAGTTCCATAAATGCACTGACTTGCCTCCAGTGTCCCATTTTCAGCAACAAAAGGAAATAAGTCTTAAAACTGTACATAAAGCTCTCCTGCCATATATTGCTATTATTCCTGATTCATTAAATGCTTTCTTGCTATAATCAAACTTGTGGGAAAATGTCTATAGAATAAATGTGGAAAAATAAAAGCACAATTGCTTGTGCATTATTATTGCTATTAATCAGCACCATGGGACTTGTACAGTAGTATGATGTTTCCAAAGTACATTTTACATGCTCATAAGCAGTACTTTGTCTTTAGAAAGCATTACAGACAGGTTAACAATGAGAGAAACCAGAAAAAAAACAGTGATTGTATGCAGGCAGTTATTTCAGCTGAGCCTCAGTTTAGTGCAAAAGCATGCTCAATATTTGCAGAAACCTTATGGCTCTTCAATTTGTCTATATAGCAGGAAGGACATCAGATTACCAACAGGTGAAGAATGTAAATGATTGAAAAGTCTTTTCTCCTACTCTAACTTAGGATTAATTTTCCTTGATTAGTTTCGGTGTATCCTCACTCCGTATTAGCTTAAGTAATTTGTGATCTAGTGTGAAGGTGTTAATTGACTTTTTTTTTTTTTGTTCAGCACCAGCAGAGGTTATAACAGAGTTACTGTGTTGCTGCTAGGTGAACTGCTTGTGTGGAAGGTTATTGCTTGGGGTATTTTGTACAGCTGGTAGCTCAGGTGTTTTGAGAGTATCCTGATAGGTTATAGAAAAGCTAGTTTGCTCTCCTGAGCTTGGAGAAAAAAAGTATTGTGGAGAGGTATTCAAGTGCTCTCAATCCTTCAGTGATTTAGTTTCATCCTCACAAAAAGTAGACTGATTATCAACCTGAATGAAAACAGGACCTAAAGGATATACCATACTTCCAGATGGACATAGCTCAAAGCTCCAGAAAACTCAGGTTAGTGAGGTTTTTATGTGGGAATGAGAAGGGAGAGATTCTGTGTGTATGTAAGGCTAGCTTTAGAATGGTGGTAGTGTTATGACATTATAAAGAATGTCTCTGTGGCCAAAGGTTTAAGAAAGTTGCAGGTATTTATTCACCTCTGGTAAGGGTGAGTGGTTTATATGAGTGGGTGGGTTAAATTAAATTCCAATATGAGTTATTTTTCTATCCCCCTTATGCAGCTTTCTTTTATCATCTCAGGTCTGTTACTCAGAATGTGTGGGAAGATGGCTGGAGTTCAGATTGCTTTTTCTGTCTGGGTGTAGGAGGTTTACCACTGGATGTGGTTGCTTTATGAGTCTTTTTTTTTTTTTTTTTTTTTTTTTTTTTTGTGGTTTGAGGTTTGTGCTGGGGGAGAAAGGAAAGATTTTTTGTTTTTTAGAGAAATGA
>WTSP01009111.1:49054-74024 GCA_025331215.1 Actenoides lindsayi
TTTTTTTTTTTTTTTTTTTTTTTTTTTTTTTTTTTTTTTTTTTTTTTTTTTTTTTTTTTTTTTTTTTTTTTTTTGTGGTAGAAGGTTGATGCATGGGAACAAAGAGAAGCTTGTTGAATTTTAAGGTAAATAGAAGATTAAGGACTTCAGTAGATGTTATTCTCCAGTGCTACCTTTCCTATAATCTTGTAGAACTAATTTGCCTCAGGGACATCATGTTAAAATAAATGCCATCCTGGGCTAATAAAACTGGGATGAGTGAAGATCTTGAGTAATACTTCTACTGAAGTTTTAGTTTGTTATGGAAGTTGCCGTTTCATTTGCATGACTTCTTATTGACAAAGACTGCAGTTGAACTAGTACTCTGACTTCTTGAGGTATGGAGACATAGTAACATGTTGCCTCCCTTGTACTGGGTAATCCTGAAACACATGTAATGTGTTTTCAGTATTTCAATTGCAAGAACTTTGATCTTCAGTATACTGGTAGGAAACAGATGAATCTGTGGCAAGAAGTATCAATGAAGTATTGTGTCCTAGTGTTTACTACTAAATCTCTATGTCATTAAACAATAAAGAAAACTATAAACAATCGCTGCAAATATCCAAGATTAAAGATCTGTTCCTCTTGAAACATAGCACATGTATATGTATTTCTTTATGTATGTATACATAGTAGCATAAGGGTGGCTTGTTGGCTTACACAGGTTTAAAAACTGTCTCCCCTGAAGCCAAAGCAAGAAATTACAGAAGTTAATAGAATTAAAACTTTGTCATATTGTATGGTCTGTGAATATTCAAATAATTAAGCACTTTTAAATGAAGTTTTCTGTGACTTTTAACACAGAGCTGACATGTTTTGATGGGAAGGTTTATTTCCTAATAATTTATTGCTTAATTAAAATAATACTACATCAATGAATTCAGTAGTCAGCTTATTTTTGCAAGCAGCTTGAATATTATGGTCAGGGTTTACTCATTGTGAGAAGTTGGACTAAGCTTTGGATAAGTATAGACCAGATACATGTGGTGATGCAAACATTTTCTGCACACAGAAAAATACTTAATGAATATTTCACCTGTTTTAACATGTGATAGTTTGAGTGTGCTTTAACAGTAAGGTATTTTTTGTTGCTGCCTCTAGTATAAAACCTTTCTTGCTTTGAATGTGAATTTGTGAGTACCCTTTTTGTGATCTTTGTTTTCTGCAAGTTAACTGAGAAAGTGCACAAGACCTTAGTTTCATCAGAAGCAATTTTGTTCTAGGTTATTAGGTGGTTATATCTTCAAGGATGAGTGAATCATGGATTAGGTTTAAATGGCAGGGAAGAGGTGAAACACATATAGATGGACCTAAGATTTCACATGGGAGCAAGAAGAAATCAATACAGAATTCCAGCTAGGGAATTCTAGTCTATGAAAGAAGTGACCATGATGCCAGTTATTTGATGTAAAGTGATAAGATTTTTCATTTTTAAGAAAGTGCCCAAAAGCTACTGTAATAAAAGCTCTTTTTTTTTTTTTTTTTTTTTTTTTTAATAAGGAATTGCTGGCTGAAATTTCTTGGCCAGTGTTTTGCAGTAGGTAACTCAAGTTAAACACACTTAAAGCCTGCAAAGCCAAAGATGCTCTTTCTTCCTTGGGTTCAAGATGGTAAAAATATCCTTGCTGAGGCTTTAGCAAGTGAACACTTGTATACAGACTTATTGAGGCTATGATAGTTTTTACATAGAGCATTTCACTTTGCCTTAGTTAATCCTGTTGACCTAATAACTGCATTGCTGGTAGTCTAGAAGGTGATCTAAAGAAGTCTGCAGATGGAAAGCTAGATAAAGTAACAATTTCAGCTTTATGACAAAACTATAAATTTTTAGGATGGAAAATAAATGTATCTGATCACAGTTCTACAAACAATGAAATTTCTTTCTTTGTTAGCAGAAAAGATGCGTAGAAAATTGTTGATACTGTATACATTGTCCCAGTGTTAATGATCTCCATCAAGAAAAGTGTGCAATGTTTTTTGAAAAATTAGCTGATTTATAGAAGAAATCCAATGAGCTCTCTGAAGTGCAAGATAGTGTTAGAAGAAATAGTGGTCAGCCACTGAGGAGAAACTGTGGAACAAGAGAAATGTAGGCAGGTGTCATTGGAAAGGTGGTCTTGGTTAAGAACTTTGCTCTTTCTATTTTGCTTAGCTTTCTGAAATAAAAGCAGGTCTGCAAAACAAATTTACAGTGTTATCTATGGTAAAATGGAGAATGCTTTAATTTGAGAGCTTATTTGAGTATGTTCAAACACAAAATTAAATCGTAAAAGTCTTTAATATAAGGTAGCTCATTTGTTACTCACTCAAATATAGCTGTAAATCAGTCCCCTGTGTTTACTTGTCAGACTGGGAGATCTGGTTGTTCATTTGGGTTTTTTTCTTTTTCTGGTTTTTTTTTTTTTTTTTTTTTATTTTTACTTTATTTTATTTAGAATGTTCTGGTTACAGCTGTTTTGTGTGGCTCTGGAGTCAATGTTCAATTTAAAAGATGTATTACACCTGAGAAGCATTTAAGAATAAAAGGCTATATTTTGGGGAAGTAAATGACTATAGTCCCATTTAAATCTGCAAGGGTGTTTACAATATAAAAGAAAAATCTTTTGGGTTTTTGTACTACTGCAGACCAAAGCTTCAGAAGGCTTTATAGAAATACATGTTCTGAGATAAACCTGTATTTTTTTATAGCTAAATTTCCAAAGTGGGAGATGCCTAACTCCATTCAAATTAAAGGAAAAGCATCTACCTTTCTGTACTGGACCATCCTTGACATCAATGGGGGTGGTTTCTGTAATGCTGCGGGTGTCGTGGGTTTCTCTTTTCCATCTGACTGCTTGATCATGCTCCTTGCTCCAATATGGTATTTTTCCCACACACATCAAGAGGAAGAGGGGTAACATTCTTAGCAATATTTTTTTAATTATCTTTTTTTTTTTTTTTTACCCTTTACTTCCTGAGTATGACCAGCTGAAAGTTTGACTGTTGTCAGTGCTTTGGTGCAAGCTGAACTGATGTGCTTTCCGGTTGTGAAAATGAGAAAAACCTTATACTTCATAGGGCTCATTGGAGGTGCTAGAAATACCTGAGAACTGGTACTCAAAAAGAAGCCAAATCCTAGTTGATAGAATTAGAAATGCTGAAGCTCTTTATGAAAATCTGAGCTTTCTGATTTGGGATGCTTTCTCCTCTCACAAACACTGTGTGTGTGATGGAAGGGGAGGATAAAGCATCCTCCTTCAGATGAATGGGGGAATTGGTAAAATGGGAGTCTTTCCAATAACAACATGGTGAATTGAAGAGGCCATCCTTCAACAGATGGACATAGCATTAGGGAGGTGGAATCTGGCAGGAGAAGAGAGCAAGAAAGCAAAGCTGTAGGTTCTAATACTTGATGTTTGAATTCCAGCACCAGCTGATATTCTCTGTCTTGTCTTGCTCCAACTCTCTCATCTAGTTAATTGCTGAGGGAGAGGGACCCAATAGCAAATTAAGTCTTAGGATGAAAAATTTAGAACAATGTAGATTGTTTCATTCAAATCAATGGAAGTGCAAAATGAAACAGAAAATTCTGAAGCTTTCAGTGCTGCTGTATTTCCCAAATTATCTAGAGCTCCATTTTGTCTCTGGAGTTCCTACCTCACCTGCCTTTTCAAAGAGTTGAAAAGACCAGGAAATCAATAAGATAAATGGGAACATCAGTGTTTGTATGATTAAGCTTTTGGGCAACTAGAAGTGTTTTCAGAGATAGTTTTTGCATTTACTTGAACTATTTCTATTTACTGCACAATTAATTCTGGGCTGTTCTTGCTGTTTCTTCTTGGAGAGATGCTTGTAGAAGAAGACTTTAATGAGATGTCTTGCAATCTCATTGTGCCAAACCATGACTGTCTTTGTAATCAGGACAGAGATTGACTACTGGAGGAGCCTAGATTACACACTGAAAGATCAAGAGTTCTGACTCATCATCCTTTTAGGATCTGATTAGCTGAACACTGTGCCAGTGTGTGTGGTGATCATGAGGGGTAGCCAAGAGGTTGAGAGAGGTCTGAAGTGCCATAGGAAGGGTATGTACAATAGTGCCAGTGCACCACAAAACCAGTCAAGTTTTTGACCCTGATTTGAGACAAAAGGTCCTGAAAGTGTTTTTTTTGGGGAACGTGATTCAAAACTTGCAGCTGCTAGGAATATGATCAACATAACAAAACCACACCCTGCGTTTAGATGTTAATTTAACTACCAGCATCCATCTGACAATTATCTACTAGATTCTGGGTTTTACTCAAATAATTTATTAACCCTAAATAACTGACCGTATTCTATGTCTGTCAACCTTGCCCTAGATGATAGTACTATCCCTGAGACAGAGGGAAATTCAGTAGTGGGACTGAGAAGCCCACAAAAGGCTGATTGTGCTTTGTCTTGATCCAGCCAAGCTTATTGTATGACTTCCAGTCTATGAAGGTTGTCCTTGTCATACATTGATTTCTTATGTATTTAAATGCCCTACAGGATCTTTAGAAAACTTTTGTCCTCGTTCCTGCTTGGTAGTTAAAAATACAAAACTCCCTTTGTGTCTTTTGCTGGTATTATGCTATAGTCAACCCATTGCCTGGCTATACAGGAATTCTCCATCGCAATTTGGAGGAAGTTATTGCAGTAGTGGGCACCAGCTACAGCAGATAGAACAGTTTGAAAGAACCGTGTAAAAACTTTGAAGTTTCCTCAACAGCCTTAACATCTGCTTTCATTTCTCATATTTGCTGCCTGTAAGCCTCTTGCTGGCTAAGAAAAAGAGAGTATTGTCTCTCATCAACAGCAGGACTGTTTGCCAGCCCTTTGACTCAACAGGAGAATTTTGAGCTTTTGCAAAATTTGCAGTTGAGCAGATGGACAGCACACAGGAGGCCAAAATGACACAAAGGGAGCCCTTAGTTTATAGAGCACATTTTGGATCTGTCTCTAGATTATCAGCTTTGTGTTCTCTGCAAACAAGGCTGGTACAGAGAAAAGAGGACTGAGGCCAAAAGAAAATCCTCTGTGGTGAGTGAGAACACACAATGTGGGTCAAGACTTTTAAACCTCCTCCCTAGTTCTTCAAGCTTGATAGATAATGTGAAAATTGGAAGACTGATACACAAGCAGCTTTGCTGTCCTTTCTTACTCAGCACATGTCTTACAGTTAGCAGACATGCAGAGAGTTTTTGAATTGTTTCCACCAAAAATGTTGAGGCACGTCATTGACCTTGCAAGACACAGAGTTCCTTTCTAGTACAGCTTCAGTTAAAATTTTTCTAAACAGAAAGAGCTTAATACACCAGCAATGCAGAATCTGGCTCAAACTTCACATAGTGACCTGAAAAAGTGATAAATGCAAGAAGATAGCCTTTTGTCTCCAGAGGTAAGAATTGAAGACGCTGAAGTCATAGGAAAGCAAGGGAAAAGAATAAATAAAAAAAAAAGTTAAGAAATACATTAAGCCCTGGGAACTCATCTACTCTCCCTCCTCATGGGCTTCTTCCTTTGTTGGAGGCTGAGGCATCGGCATTTGACCCACAGGACTTTAAAGAGACTCAGGACAGATTGTTCCCAAAGGATTTCTTTGATACTGTAGTCACACAGTCATAAGAATTCCAAATCTGCAACTGGCAAAGGGGTGGGGGGGGGGGGTGGGCAAAAAGAGTAAGATCAAAAAGGAGAAATACTGATAGTAAAAAAAAATCCTATTCTTTCCCCGTAGGAAAAGACTTGTAGATAAATTCAAATTTTCCTTGAAGGAAAACTCTAAAATGTCAGCAATGTGGTATTAAAAAAGACAACAGTTGACCATCCACTGATTTTACTAAAGCACTCATCTTCTGGTGTAACATATTAAAAAGTAAATATTTTTTAAAAGGGGCTTAATTGACACCCTGTTAAATCTCTCCCTAGCAGTAACTCCCCAGTTATATTCTTCTGGAAGTGAGACATCAGCAGTGGCTTTGACAGTGGAGTATTAACTCTGCCCTCAATGGTGTGGTTCCTGTAGCTCTAGTAAGTTAAGGTCTGTGTAAAATATTTCAGTCAAAGGGAAAACAAAAAGTTTAATATAACAAAACAACAATCTAAAGTATGATCTTTTCTTACTTTCAGCCCAACAATGCACTGAATGATTAGCTATATACTAGGCAGATATTAACCCCTAGAGGGCAGAGACTGGGAAATTCAGTCATGTTTTTTCCCCTTTCTGCTTCATAGAGAGTCTGCACAGAAAGACAAACTGTCCTGCTTTAAGTCAACATTGAGTGTCATTTGGATTCAGCAAAAGGAAAATACACCCAAAGTGGGATGAGATGACCTGTGCAGAAATCAGTGAGCTTTCTTAGAAGACATGCAAAGGAGGTGTCTATCAGTGAAATGACTGCCTTCAGTGGGGTCACTGCTTTACCATAGGGCCACTTGTGTATTTCTGGAAAATGTGATCTGTATTTAACTAAGAGAAAATACTAACACCAGGAAAACACTGGTAAGTTTCAGGAAGCTTTCTGGAACACACCTGCTGTTCTGGTCTTAGTCCTGTTTATGGATGTTAATGCAGTATTGTCATCTCACAGTGTTCAAGAGCTTATTTGAGACCAATGCATTGGTGTATGTGGATCTATTGTGGTAATCTGTGATCAACTGACTTATCTTTTTAATGTAGCATATATGGAAACATTTCTGATGAGTGTTTCTGAAATAAATGCCATGTAAAACAGTGAAAGAAGGCTGGAAAATTAATTTTTCTTCCATAGTCCTCCAACAAGGGTCAGAAAAAGATGTTGGAGAGATGAGGGGGCACTGTTTTGGAGATTGTAACCAAACTAGTGTGTATACACATAGCCAGTACTTCCTTGGTACTTGGGCCAAGCTAGGTGTGTGAGCATTGTCCATTTCTCCCCATTCATTATTTAATCAGCTCATCAGAATTTTTTGTGGGACTCGGTCAATCCTTTATTTCCACAGGAAATCTGCCCTTTATAATCATGATGGTATGCATTGTTAAGGACTCGAGTAAAGACATTTTCCTTGCTGCCCAGATCCATAGTATAGAGTTTACCAGCTAATGCAAGGTATATATTGCATTACCAGTTCCTGGCTAGTGTCTGCAGCTCAGGAAAGGACATTCTGTAGAAGTGAGTTACACGTGGTCCTGGTTTCATGTATCTATGCTCCTTGTTATCAGATACCACCGGACACAATGTTTTATTGCTTGTCAGTCTACTCAAATAACTTTATAATTTGGAAAGACTTAGGAATAAAATTGGCCAGCTTAGGTGATTTTTATTAAACAGATTTGTTAATGGAAAAAAAAACCACTTTCTTGTTGTAGGGGGGGATAAAACAAACATGTGAAATACACTATTAAGACTGTGTTCAATAATAAAACCTTCCTTAGTGGCACCAGTACCATAGATAGTTTAAGACGCTGGATCCTTTGTAGACTCATTGCAACTACAGTTTTTCTATCATACTAGCAGAAAGAATTGGGGCACTTAGGGCAATTGTTCTGAGCAGGAGTTTTCTTAATCTAAGATAGAATATCCTCCTTTGTCTCCCTGTGTGTTTGTCCCCAGTTATTTATAGTTGACTTGTGGTGATGTTGCGCTAAGTTTTTATACAGCCACAATGATGGCAAGAGGGAATGAAACTACTTCCTTAGCCTTCCTCAAGGCTAACGCAGATGTTCTAATTCAAGAAATTTGTATGTTTTTAATAGGAAGACGATGTAGATGCTCAAAAGTTTGGTTTATGAGGTTTTAAATATTAAAACCTTCTCTCCACTCATTTTCTGTCATCTGAGATTTTTACATATGTGCTTATCTACTACTTCTGGGTCCTCATGAACTGCAGAGAATCCATTACAATGCTCAAGTTAAAAATCCTTACTGTGGAGGAACACCCAATATGTAATAATAGAGTTTTTGCCATGTTGTTTCTTTTTTGCTATATCAGTTATGGTTTCATCTTCTGTACATAAGTTTTGGGATTTTTTCATTGGTTTAAGGAACTACTTTCTATCAAAACCCTGAAGACCTGCTATACTTCATGTAATATGCCCTCTTCCATTCATAAAAGCCTGTACTTAGTATCTCTTGATTATTGCCTCATACAGCTTTATAAAAGCAATGTATCTATCTTCTTTTAATTACAAGTTTGTGAGTCTCTTGACGATTTGCCTTTTATGGTAACTGTTTGACCATAGTGGAACAGGAGAGAGATGGCAAATGAAAGCGACTCTTAGAGAAATTGAAATTGAGATCAGAATTTGGCACTGGGCTTCAAGTTTAAGTGTGTGGTGATTAGGCACCAGATTAAGAGGTAGGTGTGCAATGACACTGCATTATTTCTATTGTATTCGTGTAGTGCAAACTACAGGTCAGTGATGCTAGTTTAGAGAGAATAATAGTTCTCCCACCTCACCTCCGTAAGCATAAATATGCACTGACTGAAGAATACTCTCCTGTTATGCATATGTTCTCATAGAAGCTGGCAGAATGCTGGCAGCTAGCCTCACTTTGGGGAGTAATAATATATATCTGAAGTTATAAAATGACAAATATAGTTGTTATATTTTCATCATACGCTGCTCAAGATCAGTTTCACACAGTGATGTGAAATGTAGTTATGCATTTATAACCCTATGAAAATCTGAAGGTGTAGTGGTCCAGCCTTTGTATTGACTACCTAAAAACATGGATGGCCTCATTTTGATCATTGCTTCTGTTGAGGATTCAGATGAAGATTCAAATAAGGAGCAAGTCATTCTTCAGTGCGTCAAGCCCCTGAATTATTGCATGGTTTCTCTGTACTTTCAGCTGTAAGTGTTCCTAAAGCTGGTCACTATTTACAGTAGAGTTTTAGTTTAGGTGATCAGAGTGCTTTTTAAAGTTAAATTTTTTTTGTATCCTCTTGTGTTCCATGGTGCAAACTACCTTCCTTTTGAATGAATTGGGCCTAGATGGGTGCTGTCACCATAACTAGCTGCTAATCATCACCTAGTCCATGGAACCACACTGTAGCTACTTGGTAATAGGAAGTCCACCTAACATCCTTTGTTTCACTGTGTAAGTCTGCTTTTATTGGACTTCAGTGTTTGCTAGCATAGTTGTAGTAAATGATGCTGGTACTGTCATCAGAATTTACGACTCAAACTCTTGGAAAACCATAAACTGGGACAAGTCACCTAGATGCAAAGGAGAATATTACTACCACTTATGACAGCACCTCTCGTATCAGATCTGATAGTGAAATTTCTAGATTACATATAGGGACACTCATGTTGGTGTCCAGAGAAATCAAAATAGGATTAATCTCAACTACATCTTGACATTTACAGTGTGAAGATTTGTCTGCAACAGGTGATTATTGTAAACTTGGGCAGTGAAAATAAATTCACTGGGATATAAGTCGCTCTATTTAGATGCCTACTTCAGGATGAAATTAATTGTCCTGAAGTAGTACCTGTCTCTCTCCCTGACTTCAAAACAACAACAAAACCCCCAAAACCTAGAGTGAGGAGCTTAAATATAGACAGCTACAATGACCTACAAAACAGGGCTCTTAAATAGATGTGTTTCTGAGATGGAAGTCAGTTAAGTTCCTTATTGATGCAGTGTACAAGATAGATGCTTCAAAGTTTGTTTTGGGGATGTAAACTTTCAATTCGGGCACTACAAGGACAGGCATTCAAGGTCCACCATAGATAGAATTCGGAATATGTGCCCCAAAGTACCTGCAATACTAGATGACAGTCCTATAAATGTGTACCCAGCTTGGTATTTTATGTTGTTGGGATTAAATAGATGTTTTACTCTTGTTCGGTCAACAGAACATTGCTTGAGAGCTTACTTTCCTGATTTGAGCTGAATCTCCATAAATGTTATGTTTCCATTTACAGAACATACTGTTGTACTTTCTGAGCCTGTTTCATTCTGAGAAATGTGCAGTAACAATGCTTTTGCTGGCCTTTTGATATCATGGCCACATGTTTCTCAAGCAGGTGTTAGTGTGATGGAAATACTCACTGAAATTGATTATCAAGTCACTTATTCACAGAATATAGGGTACAAGTGTGTTTACTGAAGCAGGAAACAAGTCAATATTTACAAAGATACTGAAATACTGTTTCAACACATTGTATTAAATCCTCAGCAGCAATAATACAACATTACTTGGCACTTGCCGTCTTTGGGTGAGGGCCAATGTCTGATACTGCTCTGTACAATATGTTTTACGGAGAATCGTAGAACAGTAGGGGTTGGAAGGGACCTCTGGTGATCATCAAGTTCAGTCTCCCTTCCAGAGCAGGATCACCTAGGGTAGGCCATACAGGAACATCCTAGAAGTAACAGGAAACAAAGGGACTGTGTCTTTTATAATGCTCCCTAAAAGTATTTGTGAAAACTTAGTAAAGTTCTATGGCAATTAAAATAGCCTCTTAGGTTTTCTAGGTTTAGGTAAGATTGTGTGATCTGCAATTTCTTTCTAAACTTCTTGTTTGTTACTCAAACTTCTGTAACATTTTGCTCTTTCTGCTGGCTTTTTCCAGTTATCTTTCCTGCCCGAAGGTGGTTCTGGTCGTGTTTTATTGTGGACTTTTAGCAATAGTAACAGTTCTGCCTTTTTTAAGTGTATGAAAGCTATGGAAAAAAGTCTTTCCCCTTCAGTGATTCTTAGGATCTGTGCTTAAAGCACTCCACTAGCCAATGAAGCAGGAGATAGAAAGCTGAAATAGCCCTTGCTGTGGAAAAGCAGATTTCAGTGTTCTGGTGAAAACTGGTTTTAGTTTGAGCAAATGAGTAGGAAACTGCAAAAAATACACACATGCCAGGTTTTGTGTATTTTAAATAACCATTTTAATGTGATTTTTATCACAAAATATGTTCAAATAACTTTGGATATTAACCGAGGACTTTTCAATGGAAAAGTTGTCAGTTTTAGATCCCAAATAGCACACTCAAACACTGTAGCAATAGCTGTATGCTTACAGCATTTCTGTAGTTCTTATTTCATCAGTGTCAAATAGATCACTATGTTTTCAATATGCAGCTGTTCTGCATTAACCCTGAATGTAATCAGGCAACTAAACTTTGTACAGGAGGGAAAACTAATATGCATTACATCATGTCTAATTTTTATGTGAGTTTGCATGTATGTAGGTCTTTCTAAGCTAGGAAGTAAGCTTTATGTAATTTTGGTAGGCTTCGCATGCAAATATTTGTTAGACTTTCACTGGAAAAATATTGCAGTATTTCACTGGTTGTACATCATCTCTAAATCTTCCTGTATGGTATCTAAAGCTGATGGCAACAAGGTTGTAGAAACTTATGTGACTGAAGTGAATTCAATCCTGGTGGTAATGATCTTAAACTTTTAGCTCTTTGGTATCAAGGGAACTGTAGTGGAAATGTTAGTCAGTTGCTGGAATAAATATAGTGATAATAGAAGATACACACCAGTGTTTTGAAAGCTGGTGTTTTTTATTTTGTGCAGTGTATTGGTAAAAATTATTATTTATGTATTTAAAAATACATGTTATGAAAAAAGTTAGATATTCAAAACCAGTCTTGTATGGGCACAGTTGATGTACTGTGTCTGGGATTCCTGGTCTCTGATCAATGGCTTGTTTTGGTGTTTTTGTAACTGTATGTTAAAAATAAAAAAAAACCAAACTGGTGTTTTTGCTGTATTACTATCTTTTGATTACAAGTTTGGGAGTTTTGTTCTTGTTGTGTTGTTTTGTTGGGTTTTTTTTCTTTCCAAGGGTGGAAGGACGTGGAGGAAATGGGAGTGGAACTGCCCCAAAATATTCTGTTAGGTCTGACCTACAGTTGAATATCCATTGTCTCTCATTAACTTCAAGGGAAAATTGAGACATTTCCAAATGTCACCAGAAATAAAGAATATTAATTGGTTGATACAGTATGTTGAAGAATAGAGTGCAAAGCTGTTAATGAGCTGCAGTGGCTGCTTTCTCTAAAAAAGACAAGTTGCTTTAATAAGAAAGGTCATGCATGTCAGATAGTATTATTGTTTCCTGTGTTAGCTTGATCTACCTCAGTCTGGGGGAATTAAGATTTCAATGAACATTACTAATAGTTAAGACACATGTCTGGGGATGTGTATGCTTCTGCTTTCAGCTCTGCTGAAATTTCACTTTTGATTTATTGGCATTGCTGCTAAATACTGCTTAAATACAACCAGCTTATATGTGTCATTGAAGCCCCTAGAGTCATGCAAGTGTTAAATTTATAGCACAGAGTATAGTTCAGGGATCAGTGAAGCACATCTAGTTCCAGCTTGGGCTTGAGTCCTAAGAGTACCTTCATCATCCCCAAGGCTCAAGTGATGTAGTCATATTTCTTAGATATACTTGAAAGAAAATGGAAGGGTTGTGGTACAATTAGGTTGAGACTCAATTCATTTGAAAATTGTTTGTAAATAACAGTTATCTGCAGTTGGTCAGGCCCTCCTAAAAGTTTTCTACTTAGTGATCCAGGGGGCTAGAGAGTCACCTGTTTGGATATTTGGAGGTAGTGTCAAAAAGACAGTGTGGAAATACATAATTTGTTGGGTTTGTTTTTTTTTCTTCCTCCTATTATATTCTTCATTTTTGTGGATGTGGAAGCTGTATTATGGCTAGCAAATATTGGTCACTGCATTAAAAAGTATCAGTGCAAATATGAATTTAGACCTTTGCTTTATATGTATTTGCTAGGAAACACCAGTTTCTCCAAGTACATTAAACCTTCTTGATACGTTTTTGTAGAGTGTGATCCAACCCTGCATCAAACAAGTTTACAGAGTTGTTTTTTTAAGTGACTGACGACTTGTTGAGCAAATTTTCCTTTTCACAAAATAGTGGTTATCTGGATGAATTCCATCCTCCTGAGAGTCACCAAATGTTTCAGGTTTGTTGTTCTTTGCTATTTGAACAGTCATTTTTGTGCCCTAGGGTTGAATTCCCCTATTTTGGGTGATTGTTTCAACCCGTTATTTCTTAGGCAACTTGAAGGCCTTTTCTGGAAGAGGAGATGGTAGTTTCAGTCCTGATATTTGTCTCTATCACATTGTTTCTTGACTCCTGAGCATCCTGACTAGCCACAGTATTGCTGAAAGTAAGTGTCAAGATATTTTTATACTTTATCAGTGAGGGTGACACACTAGTCCTGTCAAGGAAATGAGGAACATTTTTATTTTTTTTTAAAGTTTTCTAAATAGTAGTTCATAATAGGATTTCTCAAATAACACAGCTGAATGAGGGGTAATCCAAGAGAATATATTTATTTTTGGTCATGATTTCTATGATCATTATTTTATTATATGTGTATGAAAAAAAAAAAAAAGTTAATCCATTAGGAACTGACAAAACTGGTTTTGCCTCCAGATGCAGAAATGGAAAAAAAAAATGGGAGAAAATAACCCCCAACATTCATCAGTCCTGAAAATGTTTGAGGAAATGTATCCTGATGAGTATTTTACCAGTGGAGGCCAGATTATCTTCCTGCAAACAACTCTAGCCAAAGCAGTAATGAATTTCTAGATTCCAGAGAAATCCCTGTCTTATCAGAAACAGTAGTGTTGCTGTCTCAGTACTGTTGACCTGCAGTGATGCTAGACTGTATAGGAAGTCCTTTATTGCATCTTGAGTGGAAAGGAAGGGTAATCTTGTGTTTAGATATAACAGATACATACAGTTCAATGGGAGGAAAAAGAGAAAAATGAAGTGCAAATAAAGTAGTCACAATGAGCTAAATATACACCTTTTTACTTGACAAAGGTCAAGATCCTGCTCTGTGGCTCGGGAAAGGCTGATAAAAGGTAGCATGGGAAATTACTACATTCAGAGGCATGGTAAACTTGCCGTATTGATGATTCTCATTGCCTGGGAAATACTGTATTTTTTAATTTTTTTTTATTTTAAATACTCGTTGATATTTTCTTCACTCTGAATGACTTGAGGAAAACCTGCAGGCTTCCTTTAATTATTTTTATTATTGTATGATAATAATAATAATTGTTTATTATTGTTTATTCTTCTCCCCTACTTAAGCCCTTTCTTCAAGTGTAGTAAAACTTGAGTATTTTTTACCTTAACTCTTGAAACTCAGGCTATAGAATCCAGTTTGATGGTACAGGAAATTAGATGAATGTCCAGTTTCAAACAGGTGCAGTGTGTAGGACTGTATGTATATGCACCAAGCCCTTAGTAGAAATCATACAAAGTGATACAGCCTTTGCCTGTGGGACCTATTGTACCTGAATGAGGTGTGCATCTGAAGAATACTGAACTTGCATTCAGCATACCCTTTTTAAATAGAAAAGCATCTGTCAGTGCTTCTTGCCATAGCTTCTGCCTGTGAAAAGGCTGTGGAGAATACTTGTCAGAGATAGGGCTTTGCTCAGCAAGGTAAGTGCAGTCTGGTCAGAAGTACAGCATCTTTCCCTTCAAGAACTATGACATCATACAGGAAGTCCAGTACATTCTCCTGGTGTGATCTATGTCTTTCACTCCCATTTAAAGGTATTCTCAAATATGTTTGGATACACAGCCAAGATGATTCTCCTCCATTTTAAAAGTCTCATCTGTGTGTTTTGCAGTGCTAAAGGCTATTTACATTCTCTATACAAAGTATTTTTCATCTCCTTTAATATTCCTCAAGAAGGATAGGGAAGTACCTGTGCAGCCACTTATTACGGAGTGATTAAAATAGACTTCTACTTAAAGGAAGCTCATCTCTACTTTTTCAAGCTAAAACAGATAAAGAAACTGATAGCATTAGAAACTGGAGGCCAGCTGAGAACATCAGTGGCAAGAACAACAACAAAAAACAAACCAAAAAAACCACCAAAACAAACAAACCAAAAAACCAAACAGGGCCAGCATGAATTGTCATAACTATCGCAAAGACACAAACAAAATGATAAATTTTGGATGGCCAAAAGGCAACCCCATCTTTGAATGTGCTACTATCTCAACAGAAGGGCAACTATAGGATGTGGCAACTCTGATTACATTGAAAAGCCAACAGTGTTCTAATACTTGTCAGCTCCTTCCTGTTTGTGACATAACAAAGCTCTTCACTGAAGTAAAGCTAGGAAATATCTACATTAATGCTACTCAGTTTTATCCCTCCCTAATTGATTTTTATTCTGAAGGAGAGAACAAGAAAAGCTATACCAGCAAGCATGGTTATAGGTTAATTTTTGGAAGATGAAACTTAAAATTGCACTTTGACAGACTGAAGATTGAAGCTTTCCAGTATAAATGCTCTAGATAATAAAGAAAAAAGAAATTAAACTTCCTTGTGATGTCTTATGCAAGAGTGACCTGGTGTAAATCCTTAATGGAGAAGGCTAGAAATTAGAAATAGTAAAACATAGTTGTTTTTTTGGGGTTTTTTTCCCTTTCCTTTTTTTAATTTTGCTTTTACTTGTGCTGTATTCTATAAGGGCCTGGTGATTAAACCAGGGCATGCTATGCAATAGCATTTCAAACTTAGATTCTCACCTTTGCAAGGGAGGTGCCAAAATGTCACTGTTAAATTTCTCTAGCTCTGTATTATGGTGAGATAAGAGTGGAGCAAAAGCAATATTTTACAAGTTGCCTGAGACCTTCCCTTAGTGCACCTGAGGTGTTACGAGTCAGATTGGACTTGTCCCAGAAATCAAACCTCTGAACCTGATACTTAGACTAACACAAATTCAATCTTGTAACTATGTAACAGAAGTGATTAGGAATGTGATTTATTGATAATGTCTTTTTCAGCCCATGTCCTCTGTCTTCAGTGCAGCTATTATCAGTAATATATAGGTGCCTATTCCAGTGGACTAATTATCCTTTTTTTCAAAGTGTGAATAGTTACATTTTTAGTAACTCTTATGTCTGTAATTGTCTATTGTATGAGCTGTACTTTATTACAGTTAAAAAAAATAAATAAAAAAATTCTGTGAGCAAAAGCCATACTAATGTAATACTGCTTGAGTGTGGATATAAAGGATGATAAACTACATTTGCATCCCTCTTGTTACTCCTCCTATCCCTCAGACATGTCCAGAGCATCCTTGGTACAAATGTGGTACCAAGGTTGCTGCCAGAGCCCTGAGCGTGGGGAGCTCTTAGTGCTTCGCTTGCCCTCTAGTGGCATTTTAACGGCTGGGGATGCCCGTTGGGTTACACTGCTGATATCCCTAATCGTGAGGTTTAATCAATGAAGATGAAAACACAAGACGTTTTTTTAGCAGAACATCTTCATTCTACCTGTGTTTGTATTTGGAATCTATAAGGCAAATCGTATAGTACAAATGCAAAGAGCTTCTTGGTCTTGCATGCGTCCAAGAAAATGCTCTGTCTGCAAGGGGGAAAGCTGTTGTTAGAAATAAATTAGTCTGTTTACAGGAATGCTCAACTCATTAGAGGCAGAGAATTGCAATTAAAAGCTCTATGGACATTGTCTCATTTTTATGTTGCTAGAATACTTCTTTAATTTTATATAACTGACAGATCTTTTTTTATTGACATTTTCACTTCAGTGATTTCCATAGAATAGTATTAATTACAATCCATTAGCTGTTTTTAATTTAAAGACACAATCAAATCCTAATTTATTTGCATGTAAAAGTTCCCTTAGCATAGTCAAGAAATAAATTTGTTGATTTGCCTTAAGACGTAGCATCCTTTTTCTCTAAATTGTATTTTGGTATGTTTAATAGCTAAATCTATCTTCTGCCACCCACACTTTAAAGTTTGTCAGCAGTGAGATGGTTACACTCTTTTCTAGAACAGTGATCAAAATACCGGTTCAGATTGTGATCATGCAGCTGAATATTGTTCATTGCTCTTATGCAGGAAAGTCAGCTGCAGAATAATGCCTTCCATTCATCGCACTTTGGTGTTAGATACCTTTTGCCACTGCTACATATACTGTTAACTATTGTTTTCCTTCATTACTCCTTTATGAGCTGTGACATTCACTGTGCTAGTCTGAAGTATTTTTTGTGTTTTAAGTTCTGTTAGATTTAACCAAACTTTCCTGTAAAAACAACTGCATGGAGTTTGTAATGCTTCCCTCTCTGACCAGCACAGGTGGTGGTCTATGCATGTGTAAGACATAATCTTAAGGACCTTTTTTCAAATAAGTATTTCTCAAACAAAATGATCAATTTCACAGAATCATTTAGGCTGGAAAAGACCCTTGGGATCGTGTCCAACCAGTAACCCTACTCTACAAGTTCACCCCTAGACCGTATCCCCCAACACCACATCTAAGCGATGCTTAAACACATCCAGGGATGGCGACTCAACCACCTCCCTGGGCAGCCTATTCCAATATCTTACCACTCTTCCCGTGAAGAATTTTTTCCTGGTGTCTAGTCTAAGTAGTTTTCAGCCCATTGTCTCTCTGCAGGTTCATGTACTTTTACAATTAAGAATGTGATCAGATGTTTGGGGCTTTTTGAAACATTCTTTCAATAAAAATTTGGTATATTTTCTTCTGATATAGTAATTTTAGACATTGAAAACACTGCCTTGTCCATTATAGCCTTGAACGTTTAAGTTAGCAGCGTATCTTTAAGAATCATTTCGTTCAGGTTCACACTTTAAAATGATTTGTGTTTGCCAAGCATTGGCATAAAGTAAAAGTATTGGATGTTTTTGTACTAATTAATTACATATAAAACATCAAATCTTCAAAAAGAGCTTTCAAAAACTTGCACGTTGAAGTAAGTTCATTAATTTAGCTTTATTAGATGTTTGTTAAAAGTGCAAATGAAGTGTAGGGTGTGTATATAGCAGAAAACCCATGAACAAGAGAGTGGAAGTGCAGGTGACTGTCCCTGTACTGTATTCAGTTCATAGTTACCACAGAAGACCTGTATGTCTTATTCCTGCATACCCTTGCTCCTCTGCCCACTGGAACCATCTTGCTAAAACATAGTAGTGGACTGAAATGCTGATGAATTTGTGTCTTAATATGACTCACTGATGCTGCAATGATAGGAAACGCTAACTTGGTAAGAACCTCAAAGCTATACCAAGCTTGCCTTTGGCCACTGAAGTTATGTTTTCTAGGATGAATTTTATGACTGTTTATATTCAGAATAACTTTTGTAGTCTTTGAAATGAGAACGTGTATCTCATTAAAATGTTTACATGTTTTCAGGTGTTGCTTTTGCCTGTAATAGCCATCACACTCAAGTATTTGTGTGTGTGTGTGTGTGTGTGTGTGTGTATGCACAATTTAGGAGCTGGGATACTTGGATGAAAATTCCCAATGTGTAGTTTGCATGCAGTCACCCTGTCCAAGTAAGCCAGGATTTTATTGTGTAGGTTGCTCTGTGCCATCAGGCCTCTGTGTCCAGAAGCCAAGGGCATTTTCTGTTTCCTAATATGTATATAGCTAATAAGAATCAACTCATTTTCTGTGGTATTAATTAGTAGTTCATTAGTTTGAGATGCATAATGATGAAACCAAAATTTGGTGGTCAAAACTTGTAGAGGGTCAAGTTAAAAAAAAAAAAAAAGTGCAGCTGAAGTGTGTTTGACTCCCTTCTCTGTTGTGTAGAAGGGAGCAGTATTTCCACGTCATTTCAAAAGAAATACACGTTTTCTTCAGAAAATAATGGGGAAAGCATAGCAGAACAGTAATAGCTCTTTTGTAGCTGATATAGCTTCATCTATGCCCTTGAAACACAAGACTTAATATCAATTCCAAAATCTTGGTTAGTGTCAGGTAGCTAGTGTACGAACTAGGGACTGCTTTTAATAACTGAGTAACAAAATGTTCACCTGTTGGTTTTTTTGGTTTGTTTTTTTTTTTTTTGAATCTGCTCAAAATTCCTTGGAGATTTGTAATCGGGATGAGAAGTGACAACAGACTAAGCATATGTGTTGAAGGATTGTTGCACCTTTGTTAGTCACCATCAACAGGCTGCCTGACTCTCCTGAACCTTGACATCTTCAGGAACTTTTCTGCTGCTGTGCTGTTATGATGGTGTTAAGTAGTAAGTCCTTCAGATAATCTTTCTGACAGCTTTGTAGCAGTGAACTAGATAACTTTTTGTAATGACAGGTATTTAATGTTTATCCTGTATAAAGCCTGAATTGTTCCTAGTGAGTATACATGCAAAGCAGCACTCAACACTTCTGTTTTTCACCAGATCACCCCTCTTTCTGAGTAGTAGGGGATGTTTACCTGTGAAATCCAGTTCCCCCCAAACCTAGCTTCTCCTGTAATTTGGAAAACTAATATGGAAACTCTATAGAGTGGCATTTTTTAAGTTTTTGTTTTGTTTTCCAAGGCTGTTGTATACTTGATTCATAAGTAAAAAAAATCATTTACTATAATTCATGCTATATGGTTAAATTAGTCTTTGAAAAGAAAAGTGCAGAAAAATGCTTCATCATACTGCGTATCTTGAAGCTATTTTGTCTGAACAATGTAGTACTCCCATGTGTCCCCATTTTTCAGGTAGCTTGCTTTTTGTTGCATAAGGCACAATGAGTAAGACTTAACACTGAGAAAGGCAAAGAGATTGTACGTAGAAACTGAAGATCCAACTGAAGTGACTTGTAAAGACTTTCTTACCACTCCTCTTATCTGAGGAATGACAGCTAGCTGTTTATTTCATCTTAAAGGGAGATGCCTCTTGGAAAGGTTTATTGCCACTCCCTTTGAGCTGAAAGAAAATCAAAGGTAATATTAAAAGGAGGAGGTTTCTACTTAAACTTATGAAGGCTTATCAATAGACAGGGAACTGATATTTCTCAATTTTAATTGTTTATTAGATTACTTATTCGTCATTCAAGACTAGAACTGCAAATAGTTTTAAGTATGTGCACAGGAAGGATATACACTTGAAAGGTAATTTCATGGTGTTTAACATACATGACTCAACGTAGCATTGATTATGTTCTCCTTCATCCATGTTGTGTGTCTTCTGCTAAAGTACATTTGTATTTCAGCTTTCTTCATAGGCATAGCTAGGATAGCAGTAATGATGCAGGAAGGTTAGGTAGGTATTATGGTCCTTACTGAAGACCTTGATTAAACCTGATGGCCAGCCCAAGGAAGCATTCTTTATTGCCGTAGTTGCACTATTGTCAGCACCTGCTTGGCTGGTTAATGATATCTGCATAAGCTTTTACTGCATTTTAGTTAGTGTTGAAGTGTTCTGGAGCAGTCAGATCATTGGAAAAATACCTCTTCTACTTATTTTCAAAGCCCGCAGTACAGGGACTTCTTTGTAATAGGCAGGTTTACAGAAAAGCCTTTATTAATTATAGAAAGTGTATAGCAGAACTCCTAACTTGATTGACTAGCTTCAAGCAAGGAATATCTTTGCATATAAGCCTATGTTACTGATGGCTTTGAAGCTGGTGTGATTCATTGATATTCATGTATAACTTGTGTGGAGTTTTTATATGGTATAAATGTCAGTCTCTTAGATTATTTCTTCTGCTTATGAATAGACCTGTTTATTTTCAGTAGTAAATGTATGAACAGAATCATGTGATACTAGGGTGTATATGTCTATTTATAACCAATCTGTTCCAATCAGATAGCAAAAGCTCAGATCATAATGACAAGAGAAAGGTGAAGAGATACTAAGTCTAACTTAGACTCTGCCTGGATTAGATACCTCAGCCATAGAAAATGTGCACAATATTCCAGAAAATAATGCTGCTCTTTCAAATGAGTGGCTTGGAAGAAGGGGATGAGTTAGTGTGTGAAGACTGCTCAGAATCATGCAGTAGTTTTTGGGGAATGTCAAACTGTGCTTAACCGTCAAAGCTCATCTCTTCACCCTGCTAAACCAGTTTGCACTTGGCAGGGATAACAATTGCACTATTTCTTTTGAAGAACCATAGGAAAGCATTAGATCCACTGAAAGTGAGCCTGTCAAGATGCATATGGCCGTTATCCTGATTATAAATAACATACACCTGGAAGAAGGTAATCCATTGTGATTTGAAGTCCAGGAGAGATCACACCAGAGACTCTCAGAGGGATAGTCACAAAGAGTAAGTTTAGTCTATTGAGCTGACTCTCCCTAGACTGCCTATTTGACTGATGCAAACAGGGGGAAGAGAAAGTTTAGAAATATGTTTCAATAGGCAAAGTTAGACTTCTGAGATTATCTTCCTCCACCTCCTATGGGAAATCTCCAACAAGTAACACACCAAAACCAAGAAGGGACATGACTTGTAAACTACATTAACATGGACAGCCTCCAATACTGCTACTTGGTCATCAAAACTCATAAAAGATTTTGAGCAAAGCCTCTGGCAAACAATGGGTAACAAACACCTTTTCTTCAGAAACAGTTATTTCTTCATAACCTCATCTACTGGGAGGTGTCCCTGCCATTGGCAGCGGGGTTAGAACTAGATGATCTTTAAGGTCCCTTCCAACCCTGACAATTCTATGATTCTAAGATTCATGGTACCCTGGAGCTACCATTATTACCTTGCTAGCATTAATGTCACACACTGCAACTGCAGCAGCTTTGAAGGTAAATGAGTGAGAAGCCCAGCACAGTCAAAAAAGAAAGAAGACTGTGTCCCTGTAATTCATACTGAATAGCCTGATTTTGAGGGACAGAGGTTCTACTTACTTTGTAGCCAGTAGTCAGTGTAGAGTAACACAATCTCCAAAGTATAAAGAATACTTTGCTATAATGAAATAATACTTTGCTATAATGAATGTGAATTAATGCATATATAAATAGTTGGAGAATTTCCTAAGAAAACTAATATTTCAAACAAAATATGAAATTAAATATATCATATGGTCAGCCCTGTGAGAATTTCTTTTGACTCTTTAGGTAAAACCTAGAGTGTCCGTTATTTCTGTGCCAATATATACAGCATGGCACCTGACTATATTATAAGGTTAAAATTATTTTAAATATTTCTCTGAACAATTTTCTTTTTATAGCTTTGCTCCGTGTGCATTCTGAGTACGCTGAAGTAAAGGGGACAAGTAAAGAGAACTGTTTTTGTGAGTTGTGTCCTCAAACTTATTTAAAACATGCTTAATGTTTCTTTTAATATTTATTTTTTCTCTTTAAAGGGAAAAAATAATTTAGGATTGTATGTTTACATCACATCTTAAAATAAAATCTGCATATTAAGATGGGATTCTTGTATATGTTTTATTGCTGAGGATTGAGAGTTTAGTCACTTTTAAGACTTGAAAGCATTTCAATTTCTGAGATGTAAATGTTAGTGTTTTCACACACATTATTTAAATAAGTTTAACAACCATACCATCAAAACTCCAGTTACTGTGGCATTTAATATTGAGGCTTCACGTGAGATTTTTACTTTCAGTTCTCTCATAAATTAGCTTTTATCTATCATCTGCTTCTGCGTCTCCAGGGAAGTCTGTAGAGGTTGGTTCCCTCAAGAAAGAAAACATGAGTTTTGAGGGGTTTTTTTTATTTTTTATTTTTTTAAATATTAAACTAGATTCCATAATCATCAGAGGTAGTGCAGTACCTCACAGGTCTTGTCCTCACAGACATTATTAACATAAACCAAGGGACAGGTATGAAGATGATAATGGGTCTTCTATCCTCTTTTTTAACCTCCTGAATGAAGCGAGACTTCAAAGAAGTGGAAAACCAACGTTTAATTAACATGAGACTGGAATGTTCATAGCAATTGCTAGCTGTTAGTTTGACTCATTAACAGTTAACCAGATCTAAACTCTGCACTCCGTAGAAATCATCTGAAATGCATAAAAAAGTTTGGAACAGTATCGAAGTTTGAAAGCATGCAAACCAAAACAGTAACCTTTTCCTAATGGTAATGTAATTCATTAGCAAAATTTTACAACATCTGCATTTCCTGTATGCTTATTTAGGATCTATCAGCTTGCTAGTTGGGGTTTTTATCCTTTTATCCATGGCTGAGTAGAGTTTGAAGTATAATTCAATATGCTTAAAAAATAAGACAATTGTATATAGCTATACTCCTCTGCAAAATCAACAACAAAGACTTACTAGAAAATAATAGAATTAATACTAGCATTTGTTTCCCTCTCCAAATGTCATGAAGTTCAATAATACACCCTCTGAGACCTCAAGTAGGAATGTATATTGGGGGAAAACAGCAGAATAAACAGTTTCTAAGAGGCATTAAGGACAAACCCACAAAAAAGGCCTAATTGAGATGTGAACAGAAGTGTTCTCTGAATGCGATAGCTGCAACAGATTTTGAAGGCCAGCTAGTATGTCCAGACTAGCAAGCTATTAGCTGAGAGGACAAACACATGCATTTTTAATGTGGCTAATGTGGATCCTTCACATCCTGGCCAGAGTTTCTCCTTCCCTGTAAATAGTTTGCGAAGCTATTATGGCATTTTGCTTAACATCATTCCTTCTTGGAGAGAAACCTCTGAATAGATCAAGAACAGTGTTCAGTTTTTTTAAGAGGTTGCAGTTACTGGAAGGAGTCAAAAGTGGGAACTTCAAAAACTATGCAGGTAACTCTGCATGAATCTTGCCTTAATGTCTTTCATGATTCAGTTTGCAGCTGTGTGTGTACATTGTGTTTATTTTTGCTGAATGCCTTGTCACTGACATAATGCTACTTTTAGTATGCTTCCCAGTGATGAAGCAGGGAAGAAGCACAACTGTCTTTACCATCATTAGATGGTAAACATCATTAGAACTGAGAACATCATTAGAAATGAGAAAATAGCAATCTCTGAGTATTTTCATAGTAGTATGACAAAATCCCAACCCTGCTGAAGTAAATAGGAATTTATAAAGATTACAGTAGTACCAGGATTTGAGTTTTAATTATCAGTACTTACAGTATGTTCTCACAATGCTCTCCCAGTATAGATTAGTAATTGCTTGCTGTCTCAAAAGTCCTTGTTCAATTATATCTAGGAGAGGAGAGTTCCCTAGAGCAGCTGATATTCAATGATCTCTTTTGTAGAAGCTAACTAGTGTTGCCAAGGATTTCACTTATGCTGGCAGGTCAGATTTATTTTTTAATTTTATTTTATTTTTTGTTAAATCAAAACCCAGTGTGATAATCATGTTAATATTTGGTGTTGAAATAGAGCTGAACGTATCTGAGAATCTTGGCCCAGGTTCGAGTTGCAAACTGCCTTGTGAATTGCATAGGTGAGAAAACTACCTAGTGAGATGAATAATCTGGAAACTAATGGAATTAACATTTGGTAAGAAGCAAAATTATCTGTACTTCCCAATTCGAAGCTTTTACTTTAACTTCATTTGAAAAAGATTACTTTTATCTTAAAAATATTGAAAGTGTCTTCACAACTGAGAACTTCCTCTATGTACAGCATTCATGGGACCTGACGGGATACACCCGCGGATGCCGAGAGAACTGGCGGATGAGGTTGCTAGACTGCTATCTATTATATTCCAAAAGTCATGGCAGTCTGATGAAGTCCCCACTGACTGGAAAAGGGGAAATATAACCCCCATATTCAAAAAGGGGAAGGTGGATGAACGTGGCAACTACAGACCATGGAGCGGATCCTCCTGGAGGCACTACTGAGGCAGATGAATAATGACTAAGTGATTGGCTGTAACCAGCATGGCTTCACCAAGGGCAAATCATGCCTGGCTAACCTGGTGGCCTTCTATGAGAAGGTCACAACATCGATAGAGGAGGAAAGAGCAACCGATGTCATTTACCTGGACTTGAGCAAAGCCTTTGACACTGTCTCAAATGACATTCTGGTTTCCAAGCTGGTGAAATATGGATTTGATGAATGGTCAATACAGTGGATAAAGAACTGGCTTGACGGCTGCTCCCAAAGAGTGGTTGTCAATGGGTCGGTACCCAAGTGGAGTCCCTCAAGGATCAGTACTGGGACCAGTCTTGTTTAACATCTTTGTCAGCGACATGGACAGTGGCATT
>WTSP01009111.1:74124-89001 GCA_025331215.1 Actenoides lindsayi
TGCTTGCTCCCAGCAGTGAATGCCAGATCAAGTGCTGCGAGCACCCCGTCTCTGGCGGGGGGGTTGGTCTAGATGATCTTTCAAGGTCCCTTCCAACCCTTAACGTTCTGTGATTCAGTGAAAGCTCCACAGTCTCAACCAGCAGGAAAGTTGGCCTTGGAAGCAGAGTGTTGGGAGAGACCCTCCAGGGCTGGTGGCCATTGAGGAGAAGAGCCTGTCCCCAGTAAACTTTCTGATTTATAGGGAGCATGACGTTGATGGTATGGAATGCTTCTGGTGGCCAGCTCAGGTCAGCTGCCCTGGCTTCTGCTCCTCTGAGCTGTAGCACCTGGCTAACTCGAAGCTGCTAAAGACCTTGATCACTATGGAGACCCACATACCATGACCGGCCACGAATGAAAACAAAGTGTCTTATCTACTTTGTTCTCACTAAATTGGGTGCTGCAGTCTTCTCAAAAATGCAGCTTTCCTGAATACAAGAGTGATTCCAGGATTCTGTCCCAGTGAAAACAGGACAATCATGCATGTGGATTTTTTTTTCAGGCATGCTGTTTAGGAATAAAGAATGGAGGAAATACTGCTGGTGGTGAGGAAGGAACTTTCTAACTGCACTTGTGGGTCCCTCGTTCCCATGGGCTCGCCATGGAACCATATTAACTACTTATGTTTGGATTTCCAGAGAAGAGGCTTCCTCTCAAGACTTCCTATTGTAATTCACATCTGTGGAGCTGAATGCAGATGTTGCCTGTCAGACCGTGAAGATTCATGTACAGCTATGTGTGTACAGAGGAGGTGAAATGTTACTTTGGCATCTACAAAGACAACTTACTAAAACCAGGCTAAAGCCCATGGACTTGGGAGCGAAAGTAGTTGTTCCAAAAGTCGTATTTGATGCATCTTTCTTTTTCTTTTTTCCGCCTTAAGGAATATTTGTTTGGAATGCACTCCCATGTCTCAGCGTTGGCACTAAAGCTTGCTGTGCTCACGCCCGAGCTGCTGCTGGGTGGCTGGGGCCAGACCGAGTCCTGTAGCTCTGCCCCTCGTTCCCCCCGAGGCTGAGATATATTGCCTCCCTCGTTTTCACTGCTTTCCTGCTACTCTGTTTTTTATCTTTCTCCTTTTGGATCCCGAGCTTCTCTGAGATGGGGCTGCCTGGTGGTGTAGCATGCAGAGCCCTTGCAGAGTACGGGGCAGACCGAGCAGCTGAGCGGGCACAGTGCTTTGCAGGGGGGCCCAGGTGATCAAGTGGCATGTGGAGAGGTTGGTATGTCCAAGGGAGAGCTTTCCCGTGGTTTGGGCTGCTGCCTCTGGCTGTGTTTTATGTAGTCAGTAGGGGCAGCCGCTCACATGCATGTAGCAGCCTTTGTCCCTGGGCTGCTTTGTTGTTCCAAGTCCTCTCCGTACCTCGATGGTCTCTTTCTGTCTCCGCATCTCTTCCCTTTGTCCCTCTCATGTGCATCCTCTGAGGTGACCTCTACTGAGGACTCCCTGTCAAGACCCCAAGCAAGTCTGGGGACTGGAAACACTGAACTCCCTCCTTGACCAGGCTGGGGCCTCCAGCAGTGCAGAGCTGGCTTTGTTTTAGGGAAACAGCACGAAGCAGATCAGTATTAACTGGCCTTCACCGAGCTGATCCTGGCTGCAGCTCATGGGTTGCGTTAGCCAGTAACTCGGAGACTTCCAGGTTTTAAGACCATGAGGCAGAGTGAGTGGTTCCTTGGCTGTGCTTTCGTGATTGTTTTCTGTTCATTGACTGCATCACTGGAATAGTCCAAGGTGGTGTTGAATTTCTGGACAAGGCTTTGAACAAGATCCTCCCTCAAAACGCTTGATAAGCCACTCACCGTAACGCAGAACACCGGTCTGTCTTTTTGCAAATTGAGTTGTCAGGGAGCTCTTATGATTATTAAAAGATGCTTTGTGTTAATTTAATTTCCTGTTAAAGGCACAAGCTGGGTGATTCGAAGAAACGTTGCAAACAGTTGAGGTAAAAAACAAATTTCCTATCTGTGCACATGCAATACTTAAAGGTTTCCAACGGGTTCATGTGCAGAGAGGAGGTATAAAAAATATATATATAAAAACACAATACATCAAAAATTGTCAGCTTTGAAGAAAGCATTTAGCTGTTGGGGAATTGAGTAATGAAAAACTGTAAAAGCAAGAATGGAGAAAACAAATTTAGTATCTTCTCAGGGTAATAGGAGGCAGGCATTTTTCTTTCTCTGTTGTATTTTAAATGAGTTTAAAACTGTGTTCAGGACAGCTTGTGAACAGTGAAGATTCAGCGGTGGTTTTGTGAGCAGAAGGGCTATTATTTGGACTTTCTGGCTGAGTTCCAACTCGAGGGATCCCAATTTGGGGTGAAATGCCTCCTTGCTCAAGTGTAGCTGTTACCTCCCCCTCCTATTCCACAGGGATCAGCAACTTCACCTCCTCGTTTTCCTGCTGATGTCCTTCAGAACTGAGTTAAGCTCACAGTGGTCTCGCCCACATGTATCAAGCTTGATAGTGTCTCCTGCTAGTGATGAAGGGCTTGTGTGCCCAAAATGCTGAATGACAGAGTATGGTGGTGTTGTACTTGTGCCCCTGGCAAAGGGAGGGGAAAACTTGGAGGACTTGGGGATCCCTGAGCATCACCTGCCTGCAGGGGTGTCTGGGTGTTACTTGAATGTGCTTAATCAAACTTTTGCCCGTGTCTCCAGCCAACCCAAGTGAAAAGTGCCATACTCGAATTAAAGATGTAGATGGGAGGTCAAGTTGGGGACAATGCTTCAGTTAATTTTTCAGTGTAGCCAATTAGTCTGTTTATCTAAGCCCCGCAGCACTTCAGTGTTCTCTTTCTACCATTTTCCTTCCCCATCCCGTGCCCTCCTGCTGCCACGCTGTTCAAAGTCCGTCCTGCCCGTCAATAATACATCAAGTGCTACTCCTGGGGCTGTGTGTGCACTAGCAAATAGATTACACATGAGGCTGCTTGTGCTTGGGGATACAGGCTGCTTCATCACCATCTGAATTTACTACTTGGTAGTCGCTCTCTTCCAAACACCCAGCCCGCCTGAAGCTGGGAACCAGGACAGCACGTGCATGTTAGCTGGGTGGTGTTCTCCTGCCTAGGTGGTGTTAAAGAGCTTTCCTGTCTCCCATCACTGCTGCAGACTCTGCTCTGAAGGAGCCTGGAGAGCTGTGGATGAGCTGGAGCGGGTGCTTTTTGCAGGGCTGCTCTGCAGATCGGCCGTTCTCCGCTCCCGCGCTCGCAGAACCTTTCAGTTCATCTCTCTGCCCCGGTGCGACGCGTTCCTGAGTCTCTGAGTGTGGGTGTACCGAGCTGTTCCAAGGCAGTGACCTTCCTTGTGCTCCCAAACGGAATGCTGCAGGTCACGGGAAGTACAGCTGTATCGCTTGGAGACTCCGAAATTCTTTGGAAGGATCTCCTGGGAATAAAGGCTCTTACTGCTTTTTTTTTTTTCTTCCTTCTGTCTGCTAATCTTGGCTTCTTGTTCACTGTTTTCTCCCTTTTTAAAAAGACTGGGGAAATAATGGTTTCTTTGTGTTTTTTTTTTCTTTCTGAACTGAGTTTGCTTCAGTATCTGTAGGGCAAATGTCTCATTTTTGCTTCTTCCTGGCATAAGAATACCTTTCATTTCAGAGAAACTATAAATCTAAAATAAAGACAATTATAGTTTGACCTTTATTAGTTAGGAAAATAGTGATGTAATGATGTGGCTACTGGGAGGACCAGGGAGACAAATGATACGGGTCTTTATTTGCCATTTCCCTAGTTCTGCTGTCCAGGAAGCCATGCACTTTGTCAAAATGAGTTCCTGGCCACCGCAGCTATAACACCGCGTGGGGCTTCAAGTTCGTGTTGACATGGGCTTAAATGATCAGCCCCATTGAATTTAGACCTAGCAAAGCCAGAGGAACCACTGGTGAGGGGTTGCAGCAGAGCTCCCCGCTGCCTCCTCCGCCCCAGAGCGATCTTGCTCTGCCGGAGCTGGTGGCCACCCCAGGGAGCTGCTTGCCAGATGTGCCTGCCTCAGCACAGCCCTTCTCCTTCCCTGGCTGAACAGGCTGAAGCAGGAGAGCAATGGGATGACCATGCAGCAGGTAGAGCCTCTTCCTCCAGTCCAGGTCAGGAGTAGCCTCCTTTAAAGGGCTCTCTGGTGGCCGTGCAGTCATCCTCTCTTCCTTTTGTCTTCCCCCCTTTTCCCACCCCACCATGCCCCTTCAGAGCATCTCATGGCTAACAGCAGCTCCTTGGGTGACCGAGCGGCTCCAGCTTCTGACTCAGTGGGTACACGTACATCTGCATTGTTCTCCCTCGGGGTTCGTGGCTGGACTGCATCTTCACAGCTCTGACTGTGGATCTCTGACTGATATGAAAGGAGTCGGGAAAGATTCAAAACTGGTTTAGCTCTATCCTGGCATTTTCTCCTGGTTTCATGCTGTGCATGTACAGGCATCAGAACTTGACTTTGTGGGACTAATCCAGCCTTGGCTTGAGGAAATGGATATTTGGGTGGTGCTCTGTTAAGTCAGTGCTATAACCCTATAAAAAGTGCCCTTAATCATAACTGGCTCATTTATGTTCAGTCAGAGCGAATGCTTGGAATTAGCTGGCATTACAGCAGACTCTCCTGTTGAGCTTGTTCCATGTTCTAGTGGGAAATGTCCCTGCCCAAGGCAGGGAGGTTGGAACTAGATGATCTTTAAGGTCCCTTCCAACCCTGACAATTCTATGATTCTGTGATTCAGTTTAATAATATTTTTAGTTTTGTAAAGGCAAGAGACATGAAATCCCCCCCTGATAAACTGAAGGGAATCTCTTAAATGTTTTGTAGGAAACTGGGATATTTTTTTTTTTTTCCTTTTGATCATCAAGTTGGGCTCTCTGAAAAGCGGAGAAAGACGAGTTTGCTTTTTTTTTTTTTTTTTTTTAATGCTTTATTTACTAGAATGTAAGAGAGAAGGGGAAATGAAACTTATCTGAAAGATAAAATGTAAAATTGATTTTTATCTATTCCAATAACAGATTAATTTTCCAGGAAATGGAATGATGATTTTAAAAATGTGGATTCAATGAAACCTAGACATATGTGGGTACCTGTATGTTGACTCGAGTGGTTACTCAGATGCTATATGAAAAGGAGAATGTAAAATATTCCAGACTGGATGGTTGAAATCTTAATGAATCATGAGGGCTCTAAAAATATCTAGATGTTTTATTCAGGTTCTGTTAATAGCATTTTAGGTGGAAAGTCACTTTCTTTCTTGCCTTTGGTGCTCTCAAAGTCACTATGGACATATATGTAATCGTATATCATCTACACGTAGCAAAAATCATACTCTAACCAATAAAGAGTCTCTGCTTGAAGTTCCTGTTCCAAATGGTGTCTTCCGTTTTGGAGATGTGATTAACTGTGGAGACTTCCACAGTATAAAATGTACGGGGATATGATGAGCTGGACATTTAGCATTTGAAATTTTGATATGACTTCGGATTTTGTTTCTGCAAGAAGCACAGTAGTTATGAGGGAACGGAGGAATAATGTTGAGAATCTCTGTTGGAAAGAGTTGACAGCCCCTGCAGTTTTATAGTGACTATGAATTCACAAGCCCACTGCAGATGAGAAGGTGCATTCAGTTGAATTATAAATAGACTGTAGTTAGCTTTGCTGGAAGCTCGGAATAAAATGGATGCATTTCAAAGTCCTACAGATATGCAGCTCCAGTGAGAGCTCTAAAGTTGGTAATAAAAAAGAAAATGACAGGGGTTTTATTTGGAGACTTCTGACAGCTATGGGGGGGGAGGATAAAAAAAAATCCATATGTTGTTGTGGCTAGGTTTTTTTGGGTTTTTTTGGGGGGGGTTGATTTTTTTTTTTTTTTAATTGTTGCTTTGGGTTTTTCCCCTACAAACAGGGAAGTAATAGATGAAAAAAACTTTCTGTTCTCAGAAACAAGTCCTTGTTCTGGGAGAAATGTGCTCTCTGTGGCTGGAGATGTATATTGCTCTTTAACCCTTTTCTTCCTCTGTCCTTCATTTTGTTCAGATGAAGTAATCTTATGTGTGCTCCAGAGGAAGCCAGGTGATGTTCTTCTCTTATGGTATCTTAGAGGTGGGATGACAAGACCTGTGCTTTTGCCAGCGGAGTGCAAGATATAGAACCACAAGCTGATACTCCCCTGAACACATCGTTCAAGACAGTGCTTTTCATGATGTCAGCAGTAAAGGAGGTGCTATGTGCTGCATAGTCTGAATTAATGAGCTTTGTTTTGTAGAGGATGTTGAGGATGACTTGGATCCAAGGGCCAGCAGTTTGTTTTACTAGAGTTTCTGCACAGTAGGCTATTGCACAGTGTAGCCCTGCCCCAGGTCGAGCAGAAGCAGTGTACCTTCCTAAAGGGTATATAACAGCAAGCATGTTACTGTTTGCATATTAAGGAATAATTCTTTGTTTGCCTTCCCTGATTACCCCCTCAGGAAGAACTACATTTCTTCAGCTGCTTTTTAAATGCATATTTTAGTGACTGAATGGGCAGCTTGTTCTTCTTATACACATGTCAAACGTGGGAAATTTTGAATTGAGATTTTTAGCTTTTTGGAATGTGCTTGAAACAGGCAATCTCTGTTCCATCACCAAACGTGAGAAAGGGTTAAGTGTATTTTTTTTGCTAATAAACAAAGTCAGAGCACAGCCCTGTAGATTCTCCAAGTAATTTGATGTTGCATCAGGAGACAGATGGCAAAAATAAACCAACAGAGCGCTGAGAGTCTTCAGCTTTGCATCAGGAGCATGTTGGTCTCTTAATTGTCACCCATTTTTGACTCTATCTAACCATAAGCTATTCTTAGAGGAGATATACGGTGAAAGGCAATGCAATTATTGCCTTTATGTGGAGTGCAGAGATCTTCAGTGTACACCTTTACACAATTTATTTTTTACACAGGAGCTATCTGGAATTTCCTCAAAAGCAATATATGAGTGCTTACACGCTCTGGCATTTGTCCTTGCATAGATGAGATAAACTGAACATAATATGCTGTTTGATATTGCTGATAATTTCCGGCTGGAACAAAGAAAGGATCTGTTTCTATAAATCTTGTGACGCACATAGATCCTTCAGCTACTGTGAAGAACTTCTAGGCAGTAGGAGAGATGGTGTATTCCTAGGTTGACACTGCATGACAAACTCTGGATCTTGTGGGCTTTCTGCCATGCTGATGTAGTCACTTAAGAATAAAGGAAAAACAGGCACATCTTCAATCTGTAAAAATGAAAGAATAGTGCTGTTCCTCCGAAGAATTTACATACTGAGCCCAGGGGAGCTATTCACCCCTTGATATGATCCTTTATTATCACTTCTCTGTTGCTACTGGGTTTCCATTGTAAAACAACTAGATAAGGTTTGTGCAGCAAAATAAATATTCTAAATTTTAGTGTTATCTTAGCTCTCTTTGGTGGAATTCTCAATCATATTTTTGCATTTATGTTAGCTTTTGGGTTTAAAGTCACTTTTATTACTCCTAATTCCTAAGAGACCAATTAAGAGCTTGTCTTGACAGTTTTAACTTGCAACTTTACTTGCTAAGACATTCTAGGATGGAGCCTGTTAGTCTCTGGATGGCCTGTATTTATCATGGCAGGTGACTGCCCTCTATCTTCTCTTGTTGGATATGTACATCTCATTGCTAGAAAGTGAACCAGGCCCTTCAAAAGCCAGTGCTGCATGTGGTGGTGGTGTTACAAGTTATGAGACATGTTAGGTCGCCCGGACCTGTCCAGACTGGATAGAATATTTAGGTACAGCTAGGATTAAGCAGGGCAGGAAGTATTCTTATGGTCGCTGTTATGTGTCCCTAATTAAGGAGCTATCCTTAATGGCTGCCACTACAGAAGAAATGTTTCAGTTGGTCCCATAGTTTGATCTACATCCCACAGATTATTCTTGTTGTTTTTTTCCTTTTTTTTCCATAATAACTTTCACAGCAAGTGTCTGAAAGATGTAATAGCAATTAAATAAATCAGCATTGTAATTGGAAAGGAATTTTTAAGTAGTGAATTGCTTTTGGCACTGCTATAAATTACTTAGTGTTCCTAGATTCCGTTTTGTTTGTCCAAAGCAAACTACAAATCTCACATAACTATATGAATCCAATTATTAGACTCGTTAAAGCAAACTAACATATTACAAATTTAATACTGAACAAAACCTAGCAATACTCATCACTGTATCACTACACTGAGCATTTTTCTTACTTTTTCTCAAGCTTCCAGACACCATTTTCTTCCAAGTAGTCAGATCTCCATTCTCTTTTTGTGTTTATCAGCCTCTGTTCTAGTTCTTGTGTCTCTGCCTGTCTCATAACAGATACTAGTGCTGTGAATTTTTTTTAAGGCAACTGCAGTCATTGTAGTTGGTGAAACATTTTGGGCCAATATCAACTCTCTCATGCTAAATCAAGAATGTTATGTTCAGGGTTTTTAATGACAAAACACTGAAAACAAAAGCAGGTTATTATTGCAAAATATTCTGGCATTCTTTACCACAAGGTCATGTTAATCTTGAGAGCATGCTTCTTGTGATTATTTTCCAAAATTAATAACCATTTTCTTTTACATACTTATTTTTCCAGTGTGCCTATTGTAATGCTCTTGTGCCACTGCTGAGTGTAGTGCACATTTACATAATAGCCTCCCTTGTTCAGTTTACCTTGCTGGAAGTTAGATAAAAAAATATTTTTTACATGTGAATTGAGCACATTTGGTCATTGAGATACAATGAGCATAGAGCATAATGATACCACTTTTATAGCCACATTTCAAAGTACAAGTACACTTCAATGTTTTGACCCCTTTGTTCAAATGCTGGAAATAGATGTTTGCTGCTGAATGACCTTCTGCAGTGTCACATGCAAAGTTTTTTTAATCGAGGACCTAAGAATCTTATTCCATTGAGCAAAAATAATAACAATTCTGCATGAGGGCTGAAGCTTTAAAACACTTTTTTTTTTTTAATTTTCCAGTTTTTGCAATAATTAATTGCAGTGGACATCAAGTTTTCAAGGAGCTCTCAGCTGTCACTCAAGAGCAAGTACTGATTCCCTATAGCTACATTGCAATAGCTAAGCATGTAATGATGACACATTTTCTCTGTCAAAATGCTTGCTTAACTTCAGAAAACCTCCCTTCATCGTAGGACAGAAGTCCTCCTATTTCAGGGGCCTTTCTTTGTTAGCATTCACAGTAAGACATTTGAAATTAAACAGATGTCCAGGGTGAGAGAGAGACTTAACCATTGTCCTAGTGAGACTTGTTACTATGATCTTGGGGCTCATACTCCTGAACCTGAGATACTTTCTATATAATCCAACTACTGGGTGGTACAAAATCCAATTGCTCTGACTATTTGTAGTATTTCTCATCTCAGTGTGTGGCTTATCAATGATATTTTGCATTTCACATCACTTCCTCCACCCTGCATTCATTTACTTTTTGCTTGTACAAATGAAGAAAATAGTTGACTTCACTCAGTCTAGTGCTGATGTTTGCCTTTTCTAACAATATCTTACTAAATGCGTAGAGAAACTTCAGGAAGGAATAAGTAGAGCAAAGAAAAAAACCACAAACTGTAAGCATGGAGTAACTTGTTTTAACATGCTACATAAGAAATGTAATTTAATTTGAAGGCTTGCTTACAGATGCTGTGAGACTGCTTAACAGACAAATAACATGATAGATGCTATGTGTGTGTACATATGCATATTTCTTAGGTATGTACTATACTGAATTTTATTTTAGCTGTGTTAATTCTCAAAATATCTCTATTTCAAACTAAGATGTTTTTGTTCTTAATTTTGCACCTCTGCTCACAATAAAACTTTTCTACACAGTCCAGACCCCACTCAATTAGGTTATAGATCCTCTTCTGTCCTTTTGAAAGATGACAGTCTTTTTAAAGATGACAAATTGTGAAATGCAGAGAGGTTAAGCTGTTGGTCAACAAGGAAAAATACGTAGATATACTGCAGTGATTTTTTGCATAGTAATGTTGCATGTTCTGACAGAGTTGTTAGTATCATCAACGGATTTTGATTTAAGGGCTTTACTCTGTGGAGTTTTCTTTTTAGTCTTTTCTCTTGTCGTTGACTCAGACATTCACTCCAAAATTTCTTTTGGCCTATGCAAAGTGTAACAGCTTTAGCGGGAAGCTGAAACCCACCTGAAATACCCAATGATAGCAACTCTTCAGTTCTTATATTCTTATCTACTGATGAGCAAGCTTACCTCTAAACACCTAAGTTGCTTAAAGTGAGATTTCCTTTCAAGAAGGCTATTTCTGTAATTTGTCCATTTTATATTTTTTCTTGTTAATTTTCATCATTTCCTCTCTGCCTCTGTCTGATAAGCTATTGCAATTCTTATCTTCCTGGGCTAGTCATAGTAATATGTCTTCCTTGATGTCTTTTACATGGTTTACGAGGTTTTTTTTAAAGGCTGAGGGAGTTAAAATACAAACAAGCAAGGGAAGTTATCTGATAGGATTCATGTGTGAAGAAAAAGCTAGGTGATCCAATCTGTTCTTTAACTTTTGCTTGTGCTATAGTATCAGAGGATGACTTTATTGCCTGTTGTATTAATGTACAATTGACCTGACTGTATTTATTCAAAACCAGTTTTGATATTTTTAACCTATAATGCTTGTATAGCATGATCATTGGGTTACCTGAGACTATATCAGGAATGCCTGTCCAAAGCATCATGGATGTGTTCAGAATTGTTGTTTATATTTTTAAGTAGTAGACACAAAAAAAAGGAAAAATGAGGAACATTATCAATATCTAGAAAGCATCATTAGAAAATTATGTAGCTAATTATTCTGCATCGGTTCTTGGAAAATAAACTTGGATGTCTAAGGAACTTGATGGTAAAATTTATGCACTGAATCATCACATTTTGTGTGGGTAGAATGTGGGACATATTCTCCTTCAAAATGACTGAATTATTTGGAAGGCTATTTGGCAATTTTACCCAAAATGGAGATTTTGGCCTAAGGGGGTGGCATGTAAGCAGTTTAGTCTGAGGTTTCTAAAGCACTTACTACTAAAGGTAAGAAATCCTGAACAGGCATGTGTCAAAAAACCTTCACAACAGGGTTTCATCTACCCTCTTTGTAGTTGCTGTTGAGTCTTCATTTCCAGAAGACAGTTTGTGCTTCAGTCTCATTTGTGAAGTGGCCTGTACAATATTAATGTCCTTTGTGCTCTGCCACAGTCTTGAGATATATGTCCACCTATGACTAATTTGGGCACAAGCATTAGATCCAGGATACTTGGGTTAAAGTCCAAGACTCAGAGCCCAGATCACTCTCTCAACCTACATATCGTTGCAGTTAGCCCAGAAATACAGATGCTGCCAACACAGAGCCCAGATGGACTTTCTTCCATGTCTCAGATAGAAAAAGCTGGTAGTTGGAAGGAGGATTTGATTTATGCTGGGAACCAAATTTTGTGTGGAGTTGCTAAAGAAGAGTAATAGCAAACCCTTCCTTTTCTCCACCTCCCACTATGCTTTCTGTGAAGTTAAGAGCAATAAAACACTTCGAAGCTGTCCTTAGACACCCTCATTTGCCTCACAGAGCTTTTATTGGTGAGTATCTGCTGGCTGACACAGTACTTTTGCAGGCTGAGTTCAGTGTGCCATAGTAGACTGAACAGCTTCTTGCATGTATGATATATAACCTTGATACTAGTCAGCCTGTCTCATAAGCTAAAGTGTTTTACTGGTTGATTTCATAGTTCATTAAAAGACTTGCATTTTCCTCCAGCAGTTGAGTGGCAAATGAAAATACCACTAAGCTGCTGAGACTATGCTACTAAGTAATTCGAGTTTAACTGGCTATGCCTCTAGTAAGCTGTAAAATCATTAACTGTGACAGCACCATTATTAATAATGCCTCATTCATCTCATATCCATGTTCGTTGACTTCAGCTGCTTTTTCTTATGCATATTATTTAACACTATTTTAAATTATTCTCTAAAAACAAAAAGAGAATGGATTTAATTCATCCCCTTATAAAAAGCTCTGATGCTCTGTCTTCAAACAATTACATCCTCAAAATTTAGACAGAAAATAAAATTGAATTATTCACTTATTTCTAAAAGGTATTCTTATGTAAGGTTTGATTTACCTTGATTAACAAAGCAATTTACTGCATGTTTCAAGAAGTGTTGCTAGTATTTTAGCTTGGAATAAAATTAGATACCTTATAGTGTCCTACTGTATTCCATCACCACTGTTCAGAATTCAAATGTTATTTAATTTTTGCAGGTACCATAAGATTTCATTTTAAATAGATTTTGATAACTAACTTAATCAATGAAGTGCTAAAGTGTTAGAGCTGTATTTATTCTTTTCATTACTTTTTCAACACTTCCTTGGTTAACTCCTTTAAAATGAATTTTTATTTAAGTAGTGTGATTCTCATGAGGTAAATATCTCTTCCTCCTCATCCCTAAAAGTGTTTAGGAGCAAACTCAAATGATGTAGGCAAAATGTTGGCTTCATGATGTTAACCAAAAGCAGTCAATCAAAAAAAAAATAAAAATGCAAGTACCAATCTGAAGTAAGCCTTTAGCTTTGTTTTAAGAATACAGGGGTTTGGGTGTTTTTTCTCTTCCTTAAAAAAAAAAATAATAAAAATTTCTAAAATAGATTCCAGAGATCATAAAAAGTTGCTAATCTAAAATTAAAGAATTAAATAGTACAGATTTTTTTTTTTCTTGTTTTTACCAATTTCACTTCTCCATATATTGTGTATAAAAGCGTAACTGAATGCATGGTCGCCATGTTTGCCAGGCTGTAGTAAATGCTGGTGTAATGTAAATCTACAATGTTTTAGCAGTTCTGGAAATTTCTTCTGCAAATGTGAACAATCTCTGTGCCCATTTTCAAGAATAAGCCTCTGATTGTCCCTGAAGGTTGTGTGAGGCACTCAAGTTTATAACATGGTTCTGAGTCCAACACAGTAGGGTTTTTCACACGTTCTTGGGTAAGCAGTTTGTTGTGTTCTAGGGTTACCATATTTTCTGAAGTTCTCCATTTTACACTCAACAAACAAAATTTGGTAAAATGAGGTAATCATGAACTGAAGGAAATGGTGCCAGCAAGTTAGAAAGTAACAGAAAAGGCAGCAGCAATTCCCCTGCCCTACCCTACTTCCCAGTGTGGGGAGGACACCAACAAAGAGCCCACTTGCCCACACAAAGGTTTGTTATGAAGTTTCAAAGGAACAAAAGAAAGAAAGAAGTGGACAAACATGAAGTGTTATCTCCTTTATGTTTCTTTTTCTTTTCTTTTTTTTTTTATTTTATGTGGGTTGGGTTTGGTTTTTTTCTTTTAGTTTGTATGGCTTTGGGGTTTTTTTGGTTTTTTGAAAGACTGTGGAAACATGTCTGTATTATAAATATTAACACAAGCTGTCCTAACTCTGCTAATTCATCTTATTTGGTCACTCATTTTCACAGGCACCAGTCCTTCCACTGGGTATGTGGCTGTCATACAAATGAGTTACTCCAGTAATCTGGCAGGCAGATTTGGTGCAGTAGGGGCTGGGTGTTTTTTAGGACCATATCCAGTTGTGCTTCACTTGTCATTGAGTCATATCTGTACAAGTGTGAGCAGCTGTAATGATTAGGAACTAAAACAAGCCACTTGGTGACTTTGCTTGCTCCCTTAGCATTGGTTTAATGATTGCTACTCTGCAAACTTTCAGAGGGGCAAAAAGGTGACATTGACACAACACCTCTGATTATTTCTAGAAACTAGGTTTTGAAATTGAGCCTGTTACAAAGCTGGAAATAAAGAAAGAAACTGCAAATATTTATCATGGTAATTTATCTTCCTTTTAGGGAAACAATTGACAATATGCTCTACAGCATGTTAATCTCTGAAGTGTGTATCAGATTTTCTGGGGAAAATACAGTGACAACCAATTAAACAATTTCTGCAGGGTTCAAAAGTTGGCTTCATGTAGAATTTCAAGCACATTTCTGAAACAGTTGGATATAAAAGTAGGGATGAGGCATTGAAACATTTAGATTATCATGGGAGACTTGTTATATTAGCAGTAGAGTAAATTTTTGTGTGCGTTTGTCAATGTTTACCATGTCATAAACTGATTGTGAGAAGCAGAGCTCCACTAAAAGTGTTGAGGCTAGACATAGAACTGTCCTTTAGTTCCTGCAGTGCTTTTAAAGAAGCCAGAAGGAAAGCAGTATCCAACCTGGACATAGAAGAAAACTAAAATAATTAACTGCTGTAACTTTTATCACTTAGGAAAGAAAGGAAGATGAATGGAGATCTTGTAGAGATGGAAATTTTTCTGTAACTTATGGACGTGCATAGCTATAATGGTAATAATAGTGAAATAGTTGAATATTATGGGTAATGCAGTGTTTCTTTAGACGTTCCTGGATTATTTGTTGTTTCTTCCTACTTGAACATATAATGACCTTGATTTTTATCTTTTTTTTAGATTAGATATGAAAAAGTTTTAAAAGTAGACAGGAACAGTGCTACCACTGATTGACACATTCAAAAATCTAGATAGTATCAGAGATTGTGTTCATGTTTACCTTTAAATGGCCTGTATTGAAATACATAGATTTTTTCAGAGTATGAAAACTCGAATACTGTGTCCAGTATTGGGCCTCTCTCTACAAGAAGGATGTTGGGGTGCTGGAGAGGGTACAGATGCAGGGCTACAAAGCTAGTAAAGGGTTTGGAGCATGTTTCTTATGAGGAAAGGCTGAGGGATCTGGGGCTGTTTAGCCTTGAGAAAAGAAGGCTGAGGGGAGACCTTATTGCCCT
>WTSP01009111.1:97340-122285 GCA_025331215.1 Actenoides lindsayi
GCTGGGGAGGGACTTTTTAGGCTGTTGGGCAGTGATAGGACTAGAGGGAATGGATTAAAACTAGAGATGGGTCGATTGAGGTTAGACATTAGGAAGAAGTTCTTCACTATGAGGGTAGTGAGACACTGGAACAGGTTGCCCAGAGAGGTGGTGGAAGCCCCATCTTTGGAAGTTTTTAAGACCAGGCTGAGCAACCTGACCTAGTGGGAGGTTTCCCTGCCATTGGCAGAGTAGTTAGAACTAGATGATCTTTAAGGTCCCTTCCAACCCTGACAATTCTGTGATTCTACAGTACTTGTTTTCTCATGCCATATGAAATGAAAATACTCTTTTGGAGTCTAGGGCCAGATTTCATTGCTGCACATATTAAATGGCAGCCCACTGGCCTGCGGGCTTTCTTTGTTCAACAGAAAGCCAGGGTTGATTCGTGGTGGTGGTTGACAGTGGTGAGCTAGGGACTCATGGGGGAATATGCTACAGTGATAATGGTTTATTGCAAGTTTGTCAGAAAGCTTAAATAATATTGGCAACTGAATTTATTCTTTGGGTTGTGTCTGTTTGAACACTTACAAAATGAATCAATTTCCACTTCTTCTTATTATACATGTTTGCCCTTCTCTGAACAATCGCTGCAAACCTCAGGCTCAAGAGCTTAGTTCTTTACTGATAAAAAACAGGGATGGTAACCTAGTAACCTTTATGTTGTTCAGAGGCTTAAAAATGAGGTTAAGTGGTTCTTTCATGGTGGTAGTGATCATAGTGTTTTAGCTTATTCTTTTTAAATTACATTTAACTCACTTCTAAAAAATGAGAGTTGATATAATGCATTTTTCAAAAGGACTAAACCTAGAGCAGTGTTACTACAGTTAAATCCTTCCCCTTTTTGTCTGTGTCACCCCCCAGTACATAAGTAGTATATAAAATTGAACATGTTAGCATTGTCATGAAAATAGTGTGTGCCTGTCTTGTCTATCTCATTGCAAATTCAATAGATGACAAAATCCATCCAGTGAGTGCTCATTTCTATAGATAACTATATACAGATAGAGAACATGGAATAATATTATCGCTACTTCCTCAGATATCTAATCCTTCTACTTTTACAAGTAATGCATGGTTTTCTTGGAAGTCTTTTGTAGAGCTTGGAGTCTTATCTTGTTGCCTTGAATGAGATTTGGCTAACTTCTATGGTTTTCAGTAGTTACACAAGTTCTGGTTGTTCCTTCTCTGACAAAAATGTTCTGCTGAAGATGGAGTCCTATAGTAAGACAATGCTTTTAGAAAATGTAATTAGAAAAAAACAAATGCATCTTAACATGCTTTGCTGAGAAAACATCAGTTTCTATGGAAAGTGATTAAAAACTTACAACAACCTACACCTACTGATTTTATTGTGTCATGGTGGAAGCACTACTGAGACACAGAAAGGCAGCATGAGAATAGAAAAACTTCTTTGAATACTTGAGTTTATGGTTTGTTTGTTTTTTTTCCACTTCACCCATTGCTTGTTATAAATCAGATTTTATTTTTAAAGATTTATTTTTAAAAATTAATTTTTATTTCCTATTTACATTACTAAATGATAGAGCATCAAGTTATAAGTTAATAACATAGAAGGATCAATCTGTTAACATATACCAACTCATTATTTTAGCTTTGGAGTTGGTGCCTGTTTTATTTATGAGTAAAGATCATGAGTTACTTCCTAACAAACAAATAGAAGTATTGCTTCATAAGTTTAGAAAAATATTTTTTTCTTTAAGGCATATTTTGACCACTCATGCATTATCTTATTTAGAAACGCTGAAAGGTTACCTCTCCTCTCTCCCCTGCCCTGATATGTTAGTTACATTAGAAACATTACATTTGCAGTGTGGAAAGCACTTTAATAGATTTTCATTACCATATAATTCTAAAAGTGATTAGAGAATTCTAAGGAAACTTTATAACACGGTCAAAATAATAAATCGAATTTATATGCTTGCTTATAAACTTGCTGTGAAAAGTTTCTGCTTGTAGGTAAATAACTTGCATTTTTAGGCTTGAATGAATAATAAAAGCTGCTGTGAGAGTGAATAAAGTTTAAACAAAGACAGTATTCACTAACACATTGAAGATAGGGAGAGAAAGTAATTCATCTACTGTAGGTCATAAAAAGGATAACCATATGTAGAAAGCAGTAACAATGCTAAGACCAGTAACTTGATTTTACTTGTGAGACAAGTAGCACCATAAAACCTAGCAGAGCGTAAGTGCATGTACCCTAGAAGTATAAAGGAGTGTGACGTATCATTTATGGAGAGTACAAACCCTTAAGAATCTATTTGCCCTTTTCTACTGATAGAGCAAGACTGTGAAATCTTGATGAAACCATATTTGGGTGAAATAATCCAACACTGAACCATGGTAATGTGAATTACTGCCCGATGGACGTAGTGATGTAACAGTGGTTCTACAAGACAGTGACTCAAATTTCTTCTATATATTCTACCAGAATAGTAAATTTTCTAGTAACTTTAGATTTTACTGATCTTACCCGTCTTGCTTATTTGTTTGATAGCCCAGTAAACAGTAAAAGCAAATAAATGATAGCTATTAAACTGTTTGTCCTTACCAAAAAAAAAAAAAAAGAAAAGCAAACAATATACCAGCAAAACAACCAAAAAACACCACAGCAAAACAACAAGCAAACAAAAAAACTTAAAAATTTTAGGTTTGTCTTCTTTTTTAACTAGAAATTATTTTATGATTCTTCAATGCAAATTAGACATCTAATGTCACTGTAGATTTAGTATTATCCTGGGCATTAAAAATACTCTTGTAATTAAGTAAGACCAACTATAAAATTTGAATAAGTAGTGAACCAGCAGCCTTACTTTCCAGGTCCTGCAGAGTTCTGGAGTCCAAAAAAATTTCTGACGAATAGCTGGGAAACAAGCACACTTGGAGGTATTTTGGTGGCCATTGATTTTTTTGTTTGTATGTTTTGTTAATATGTTTAATGCTAATATATATTTAATGATACTGAATAAGTATTTGTGAATTTAACATTTTTTAGGAAACTGCAATAATGGCAGTGATTAATATGATTTGGGTGATTGTTATGGTCTAGGAAAAGAGAATGCAAAGTGGTTCTTTATGTGAGGTACCTCTTCTGAGTATATAAGATCATTTTTTATGGAAGACTCATTTAAATATTTATGAATACATCAGAAGGAGAAAGTAAGCAAAGGAAATTATTTTTGTCAAAGGTATTGGGTTTTAGGTTTTTTTATTATTTTTTTTTTCCCCTTGTGTTTGAATCCTGTTTAGAAGGGATGGTGCTTGTTACATTTATGTAAGCTTTAAAGCATAAGAGATTTCATTTCTACATGTATATATAGTGGAGCTACAAGTTTTACAAGTAAGTTGAATCTACTGGACTAAGTGGAAATGTAACAACGACTTCGGGGCCATTACATAAATATTAAATATATGATACATGCTATTCTGTCTTCACTTTCCAAACAGATCATTTATGAATTACATCACCTTGACTGCCACACAAGCATAGATGCTGTCAGTCTTTGGATCCTGTACATTTTTAAAATTCAGGTGACAATGAACAAATAAATGTTTTTGGTTGTTTTCCACACATTTTAAGTTAATTCTACACCTCAATGGATGTGATAAAGGAGGATTATATGCATATATGGAACATCTGCCAAGGTGAGATTCTCCGATATTAACACAGATAAACACTCTTAAGTATGAGTAATATAGTGAAGGTGTTGGACCCCTGACTAGGTAGATGCCTGCATACTGTATGGAGTGACAGGGCTGCTGTGATCAGAAATAGGAACAGGTAATTTCAGGGATTTTAAAATCTGAAGTAGAGAATATTTAATTCCACTTGCAAATTTCTGTAAACTGCTCTGTTCAAAGAATCGTTGTAAGGAATAGATGTCAATAATGATAGGAAAACCAGCAAAACAGGTGTAACTGTTCCTGTAGGGAAATTATCTACAAAAGAACAAGCTAATACTTGACTGTCCTTTAGTCAATGGCAATATTTCCACTGGTTTCAGTGGTTTCTGAATGTAGCTCTCTACATCTGCCTTAAACTCTGCATTGGAATAACTTCCTATTTCTCTTATTATCTTAACTTCATTTCAGAAGAGAAGTTCATCCTGGGCCTCATAAGCTAATGGTTTTGTTTTGGATCAAATTAACATTTACTGTCCCATAGCTTCCTTGCTGAAAAAGGAAAAGATCTTTCGGGATGCATAAGATCAAATGCCCACCTAACCTACTTTATGGGCAGAAATCACCTATCCGCATACAACTCTTGTGATGTTCCTGAACCTTAATTATCTCTCTTTGTATAAGTATAGTATGTTAAAGCAATGTGGCTTTAGTATTTCTCACTTTACAGATGCAGGTGCCACATAGAAATTTACACTTAAATATTGAAAAATCTTATGAAGCCTCTCACTTGATATTCAGAAAGATCACACTGCTAGCAACATTTTAATCCATTAAAGAGAAAATACAGACTGCAGAGGTGGTTCTCCCCTTCTTTCTGCTGAGAATGTGCTATGCCTAAAAAAGGCAAATAATAACTGCGTATTATTAATCATTAATAGTCTAGTAGAAGAACACAGGATCAACTTAATCCTTTTGGACTTTGACAAGTGCACACTGCCACTTTAAATAATAGCATAAAAGGCATCATTCCTACCCTGTATGGATTTACTATAGTAAATGATTTTGAGTTACTGTATATATTTTGCACTCTGTACCCTGTTATCAATAACAGTCCTCAGGCCTCACAAAGGGCAACACGAGCAGGAAAAGAATAATTGCCATTCTGCATGGAGCCAGTTTATTGATGAGGTGGACAGAAGTAATATTTTTAGCCTGCTGGGTGTCCATCTGTAAGCAGTTTCCTGGAGCTGCCACTTCTCCTTTCTCTGGAAACTGTTATGGCTTTGTCTGCCCAAGGAAAATAATGAGATCCATCTATCAAACAGAGAACAAACAATAAACTCTATACCTTCCAATTAATTTGTTTTTCACCTCTGTTTACCAATGCGCATGCAGTTAACTATCCATCATATTATATGCATGTAAAGAAGTACATTTTTCAAAAGGTTGAATCTATTAACCCTTTTGCGAGCAAAATATATCTGCATGCCCTCCAGCTAAACAGAAGACTTGGAAAAAAAATCAATCCTTTTGAAGTGCCGGAATGTAACAACATAGCGTGCTGTAAAATCATACCATCCAATCTTAAGTCTGTATCCTCTTATGTTAGTAACTTACAGTCTATTAGAAGCAAAACAAATAAAAACAACCAAAAAAAACCCCAAACAGACAAAACCAAACAAAAAATAATCATTTAATGGAACAAAAAAATATTAATGCGTTCCAGTCTGGCCCAAAATATGCAGTAAGGAGTCATTTCAGGATGTAGTGTGTATACATTAAATGTAGAGAACCCTCAGAAAATACATTGAGCTGGTACTTGAAGCTGGTGTGGCTTCTTACCACATTATGATAATTTACTTTTATCCTAGCTATACCTCCTTCTCTTCGGTGGTTTTCCACTGTTATTGCATGGGGATTTTCAAAGAATGTGGGCGTAACTGATGCTGACCGAGCTATATAGTCCTTTTGGCCATTGATATGTGAAAGCTTGGGGTTTTGTTTTTTGTTTTGTTTCAGAATATTGGTCTGTTATGGGATTTTGCTTTTGTGTCCACAGTCTTGCCATTTGCATAATTAAGAAGCACTTGAATTCAGGTATTATTCATCTGTTTAAACAGGTTTGTGTGCTATTTTCATGTATAAAACATGCAAGTTCAATTTTTCAGGAACACAGATGGTGGATGGAAAAAAAAAAACCCTAAGAAGCCAACTAGAGACAGAAACATTAAAAATCTGTCTACCACCACACACACAAACACACACACACACAAAACCTGAGGAAATCAACTTCTAGTAATCATCTTGTTCCTAGTATTTAATTAGCTTTCAGTGCCTAAAAGGCCTGAACACTGAAGATGATTCAAAACAGTATAGTCATCCTTCTCAGAATATGTCTGAGGAAATGCCTAGTGCTAGAAAAGGAGTGATGCTTTAGATCTTGGGAATCTGGCTGTCTGACTATGAATAATGTTGTTTGAATGGCTTATGCACTGTATCATTGCCATTAGCCCCTCTGAAATATAGTAAAATTCCACTGGGGAAAAGGTTGCTTGCTTTTTAAAAAAGGAGAGGAATATGCTGTGAAGGAGGTTAAAAGGCTTCAGAATTGGAGTGTGACAAAATAAAAACAAGATGAAAGAGATAAAGCGAAGAAGAAAATGTCTTCTGATGTATTTTTCTCTAAATCAAATCAATTTGTAGCTGCCTGAAGTTAAACAATTGGTAGATGACATTTTATGCAGATGAATCAATGTGTTCCTAATTATAGTTGTATATACAATATTCAACACACAGTCAGCATTTTAACTAGTATTTTTTTATCAAGCTGCTCTGAGCTCACACACAAATATGTCATAGAGAGAAGTTTGTACATTCTGAGGAAGAGTGAATTAGAGAGGCAGATGTATAACCTGGGAAGACTTCCAGATTCATCTTTCTTAAAAATGGATATGTTCAGCATTGGCTACACTGATCAGGATATTTCACTGTGCTATGAGCCATCATCAGCATGAGGATAACGCGGAAATAAGCCCAGGCTTAGTAATAGATCATGTGTTTGAGCCTGGCCTTGGCTATAGGAATTGGTAAGTCTTAAATGGAGTAATGTTTGATCTGGTGATCTCCTATTATTTCTGTCTTGATATTGGGCAGCCAAATACTTAGCTAGTATAAGTTGGCACAGTTCCATTCAATTTAATGCTTAGCTAATGATCTACATAAAAAATATCACAGCACATTTATTACTCATGAATTTCTTACTAAACAGCTGAAATTACGAGAAGTTCTTGTGTACTTCCCCGCAATTTTTTCTGTTGTCCTCCCATCTGATTTTACAGTTGTAGTTTTAACTTTTAGCCTTTATTACTTATGCATTGTTCATCACTTCTACTCTGCTTTTTTCTCTGAAGCAGCAACAACTATGTCTATAAAACTGTTACACAGTCCTGGACCCCAGCGTGACTCATTTAGTCTGGACTTCAAAATATTCCTTTAAAAGCCATCCATAGATAATGCTTTCCAATAGGTTCACTCTTATTTCAGTACGGCTGGAATTGTGTGATAGTGTTGACATGTACATACTATTTCACTGTTATCTCATGATACTTGTACCACAGGGGATTTTAGCATGCTATTTTACTAATATCTCCTTGGATAAATGTTGTCAATAACAAAGAGCATGATTACTCCAGATTGGTAAAATCTATTAAACTCAACAAGACCACAGTGGAAGGGTGTGTTTTCAAACAATAGGTTTGGAGGGTCGAAGTACTCTCCAGTCCTAATATTTTGGTATCAAACAGAAGAATCTAATTTACTGAATTTGCTTATGTAAGCTTTATGTAAAGTATGAGTTCTTACAAAACGACAAAGTAAATGTTGAGACCCTTACACCCATAGGGGACTACAGCTGGATTAAGAACATCTTATTGAAAATCTTGTTGAACAGAAAAGGATTTTAAGGCCTGATTGTCAGCTGAAATAACTCTGAAGAACTTTACTGATGTCTGCGGAAGACACATTAATTTATACTTTCCCAGAGTATGGCCTATGTCTTATAAGAATATGACATGGTGAAATGAGAAGAATTTGGCTTATTTCTAGAAGGTCACTCTGTTTCATGTGGTCAGGCTTCTTAAAACCAAAGTCTTTAACAATCTGATTCTCTCACTATTTATAGTTTGCTTCAGACCATAGGCCATTAAGAAATAACAAGCAGTTTTTCCTGAGTTACTCAACTAATTTTGGTTGCCAAGATATTAAAGGGGTTTTGGGACTTGATGAAATTTTACTCATGATGTTTTATATCCACTGCTCAAGAGGCTGACTAAACTTGCATGCATATACTGTTGAGATGCAAGATTGCTAACACTAGATATGTTGCCACAAGGAAAAAAATATTTAGTGTAAGGATTTTAAGTTTAGCACTATTTCTTCAAATTCTCTTAAATAGGACAGAAAGTACTGCACAACTGCCTAGAGACAGTATGTAAAATGCACAGTATCTATGTAAGGGTTGTCCGAGGGGAAAAAATGCATTAGTCTGAGTAATGTAGTTTTGTTTTTGCAATGTTATGGTAAAGGCTTTGCAGAGATTTTTAATACGCATCATGTACTTTCCAATAGAAGGCTTACTATCATAGAATGGAAGAGCTTGGTGTCTCCAGGTCCTGTAATGTTACATAGTACATTTTTTTTCAAGTGCTTCAAATACTGCATAATTGAATAATATGACTGATAAAACCGCAAGTAAATGTGTAAAAGGCAGGTTTCCAAGCAGAACATAGACCCTTCAAGCTCTGCAGGAGATAAGGCATCTGGCCTCGGTCCACCAAAGCACTTCAGTGTGTATGCAGCTTGAAACACCTAGCAGACTCATCATGTCACATTTTAGGTATCAGGGAGACTACTTCTTGTGCTTAAGTTTTAAGCTTAAATTGTTTGCTAGATTGGGATAGGTTTAAGGAACTAAGCCCCAAAAAGTACTTTCTGCAAGGAGAGAGTTCTACACTGTTGGAGGGAGATGTGACCATGTCTTAGATCACTTTGTCTCTAGAGTGAAGTAGCAACTTTCTGTGGATGCCACAGCAAGTAGTTCTTTATGAAAAACAGCTCAAAAATTGGAACATGGAATCACCTGCTGTTCCTGTTTTGATGATCCTTGTATGATTTTAATCAGTTGTTCTAAAGGGTACCTTAAAAATGTGGCATGAATGATCCTTAAGCAATATTCATCCACTGCTGCATGATTAATACGTTTCTAAACCAGAAGATTACACGTGGTGCCCAGTGTGTGATGGACTGTGAATTGTCAAGAGAGAGCCTTTGAATACTAAAAATGTGAAAGACCATAACTTGTTATAAAGAATATTCAATCTGCTTCAGATAATAACATGACGTATTTTAAAAAAATAGTAATTCAGCCGTCTTGGGTTGCTGTTTCTTTTTTCAAATTTTTCTTGGAAATAGGAAATATTTTGTTTGAAAAATTCTTTCATTGAACAAAAATATAGTTTGATTCTGATCACACTTTTACTGATGTTATTTGTAATGCTTCACTTAAAGTGGGGACTCTCAAGAGATGTTGGAAAGTGATGGCCCACAGCATAGTGACAGGAAACAGGAAATCCAGCAAAGGAAAAAATAATCAGATTAAAAGTTTTAGAATCATAGAATCATTAAGGTTGGAAACAACTTTCAAGATCATCAAGTCCAACCATCTATTAAATATTATTATGACCACTAAACCATGTCCTGAAATGCCACATCTAGATGGTTTTTCTGAATGCCTCTAGGCATGGTGATTCTACCATCTCCCTGTGTAGCCTGTTCCAATGCCTCACTACTCTCTCAGTAAAGAAATTTTTCTAATGTCCAACCTAAACCTCCCCCGGTGCAACTTAAGCCCATTTCCTGTCATCCTGTCACTAGTTACCTGGGAGAAGAAACCAACACCCACCTCAGTACAGCATCCCTTCAGGTAGTAGTAGAAAGCAATAAGGTCTCCTTTCAGCCTCTTCTGTAGACTAAACAATCCTGATCTGTGCACCTCATAAGACATGTTCTCCAGACCCTTTGCCAGCTTGGCTGCCCTTCTCTGAACTAACTCCAGCAACTCAATGTCTTTCTTGTGGTGAGGGGCCCAAAACTGAACACAATACTCAAGCTGCAACCTCACCAGTGCCAAGTACAGGGGCATGGTCACTTCTCTTCTCCTGCTGGACACACCATTTTTGATACAGACCAGGATGCCATTGGCCTTCTTGGCAACATGGGCACACTGCTGGCTCATGGTCAGCCAGCTGTCCACCAGAACCCCCAGTGCTTTTCCACCACGCAGCTTTCCAGCCACTCTTCCCTAGAGCTGTAGCATTGCCTGGGGCTGTTGCAGCTGAAATGCAGGACCTGACACTTGACCTTGTTAAAATTTATACCATTGACCTCAGACCATTCATCCAACCTGTTCAGATACCTCTGCAGAGCCTTCCTACCTTCAAGCAGATCAACAATCCTGCTCAATTCGGTGTCATCTGCAAATCTGTTGAGGGTGCACTTGATCCCCTTGTCCAGATCATCAGTAAAGACATTAAACAAGACTGGCCCCAAAAATGAGCCCTGGGGAACACTGTCAGGTGATCAGAGAATCACAGATGTTAAAGGTTGGCAGAGACCTCAAAAGACTATCTAATCCAATCCCTCTGGCAGAGTAGGATCATCTAGATTAGGTCACACAGGAATGCATCCAGGTGGGTTTTGAATGTCCCCAGAGGAGGACACTCCACAACTTCCCTGGGCAGCCTGTTCCAGTGCTCTGTCACCCTCACCATGAAAAATTATCTCCCTTATGTTTACATGGAACCTTCCATCTTCCAGCTTGCACCCATTGCCCCTTGTTGGTGATGACTAATTGCCAACTGGATTTTCCTCTGTTCACAGCTCTTGGGGCTCAACCACTTTGCTCAACCACAGTTTTTTACCCAGTGAAGAGCACACCTGTTCAAGCCATGAGCTGCCAACTTCCCCATCAGAATGCTGTGGGATATGGTCTCAAACAACTTACTGAAGTCCAGGTAGACAACATCTACAGCCTTTCCTTCATCCACTAGATGTGTCACCTGGTCATAGAAGGAGATCAGGTTCATTAAGCAGAACCTGCCCCTCATGAACCCATATCGGCTGGGCCTAATCCTCTGGTTTTCTTGTATGTGCTGTGTGAGCACATCCAAGATGAACTGCTCTATAATCTTCCCTGGCACCAAGGTCAGTTTGACAGGCCTGTAGTTCCCTGGATCCTTCTTCCAGCCCTTCTTGTAGGAGGTTGTCACACTGGTGAGCCTTCAGCCATCTAAGACCTCCCTTGTTAGCCAGGAATATTGACAAATGATGAGGAGAGGCTTGGTGAGCTCCTCTGCCAGCTCACTCAGCACTCTTGAGTGTATCCCATCTGACCTTTTAGGCTTGTGAGTGTTCAGCTGGTATAGCAGGTTGTTAACTGTTTCCTCCTGGATCATGGTGGGGTTTGTTTGGCTTTCCATCCTTGTCTTCTAGCTCAGGATGCTGAATACCTGAAGGATAACCGGTCTGACTATTGAAGACTGAGGCAAAGAAGGCATTCAGTACCTTTCCCTCATTCAGCCTTTTCCTCGTCCTTGGTGGCAGTGTACCCCTTTGCATCCATAAATGGGTGGAGATTCTCCTTGTCTCTCTTTTTGTTCTTAATGTATTTGTAAAAACCTTTTTTATTATCCTTTTCAACAGTGGACAGGTTGAATTCTAGTTGGACTTTTGCCTTTCTGATTTTCCCTCTGCATGACCTAACTAAATCCCTGTCCCTTGGTCAGCAGAGAAAAGTTTTCAGCATTTTGTAAGAAGATGTAGATCTAGAGAAAACGTGACTGTTAGGAGATGGGAACCAGGAATTCAAGCATCAGATTAAATGGCAGAAGACAGACATTGCAAGTTGGAAGAAAAACCACCAAATGCATATGAGGAAGTGCAGTGTCTTTATATTTTTTATAGCATTTTGACTTTTCGTATAGGTTGTTACAAATGTTTCTGGGGAACAGAATCCAAAGTAGTTAGTATTTGTAAAGATAAAAAAAAACACTTTAAGTTTTCTGGTACTATGTATATGACTTAATTACTGACCTGATTTATTAAGTGTTGTTACAAGCTTGTATAGGTATACTTCTGTTTTTACACCTTAAATCCTTTTTCAAACCAAAAAAGAAAATCATAATGTGAAAGTGTTCACAGAAGAAACTGCACAGATATGCTACAGAACCTGAAATTCATACTTTTCTGATATGACTTTGTCATGTAGACAAGTTCTGGTCAACTTTATCATAGATGCTAAAATGACACAAACACGTTTTCTAAGTGTAATTACATCACTATTTAGGCAGTAGAGGTTATTTTCTACTCAGTCCAAAGTGATACAGGGCTGTTAGGCAATTATAAGTAAAAGTCACGGAGAATCATGATCTTTAGCAGACAAATGGAAAAGAAGAGGGCAAAAGTGCACAGACAAAAGAACATGTATTTATTTAAGAATGTTTCAAGCAGGAAGGCAAGGAGAGGTGTTTGCTAACAATGCTGCAGTGTCCTTATTTTTCTTACTTATTATACTTTGGAGTAGCCAAATCTTTGATCTGGCTCAGCCTTCACCACATGATTATGATACACTTTCTGGTGTAGAAAGACATGCTTGCTGTTAGGGGTTTCAGCTAGTAACTGTGAAGTAAAAACAGACTGAATTCTTAAACTGAACCGTTTAACATCTCTTTTTAAGGCTGTAGCTTACTGGTGGTGATTTATCAGTGTTTCAAAGGAACTGGTCACAAGGAATAAAGTATGTAAAATGTTATAAAAATCAGCCCCTGATGACAGTCTTCTGCCTTGCTTAAATAGTCAGAAGATGCTGCATGTTGCACATATTTTATTTTTTAAGAAAGTTATTAACAGTTAATCTAGGAGTTAGACTATTTTGTCTAATTAATGCAATAATTTCTATCAAGGAGAAAAGAATTAAAACACTTCTGTATTTAAACTTACAAATGCAAATGCTTTACTTCCTGTAAGGGAGATCAGGTCTAGTTTCTACAGCTGTTGTCTGCAGATGTTAAAATAACAGTGCTTGGTTTACATGCATAATATTTGTGTTCTTGAAAGAATTTAAAAATCAACTTTTTATCTTTGGAGATGTTGAGCTTGCCTGCTTGGTTAAGAGAAGCCAGTGCCCCAGCTATTCCCACCAGGACTCAGGCTCCTGCTATTTACCTCTTAAGGTAATTAGAGTTTCTCATGTTTACATCTGAGACCTCAGACACATAAATTAATTTATCCTTGCATCATCCCTGTTGAGATTGGGTGATCCAGACCTTAGCTTACCCCCAGATCATTGTACGTGTTGATCTGCAGGAGCCCTGGGAGACTAATCCTTCCTTCCTGCAGAGGAACCATACTGCTTCTCTTGCCTGTCAGGTTTTATGCATGAGAAATAGGGCAAATTTTACCCATAGGGTTTGCCTTTTTACTTTTTAGAAACTAAGATGAAAACTTGTTACTGCGCATATTTTAAAGTCATTCTTGAATACTTTTTCTGAGGTATATTTTTCCTGTACAAAGCAAGTGGTAATAAATATTTCACTTTGAAAGAATGCTATAGATGTGAAATGGTGCCAATAATTTCGGTGTTCTGTTAAAGGGTTTTGAAAAATGGAATAAGAAACTCAAAGCAATTAACAAACATCAGATTTCTATCTAGATGCTGAATGTGATTAGAAACTGTAAATGAATAATGCTTCATTCCAGCTGTTCTGGGAGCAGGATTTCATGCACCATAGACATACTAAGCGTAGTTGTAGTTCTATTTATTTGCACAGTCCATCAAAATACCATTTTGATTAATGGGCCTTACTCTGTTAGAGAATTGCAGTTATAAACTCTGTGTCTTTTTATTGTAACAAAGATGATGAAGTCTGTGGTATATTGTAAAAGTTGTAGAGACTCAATATGAATTTTGCCCAAAGACCTTTTGATTCAAACAAATGTTCTGTTTAGTGTTCAAAGGTGAATTTTGGTTCTTTGTTTCATGACTAGACAGGTTTTACATCTAGTCATATAGTCTGCAGTACTAATTGCAATAGAAGCTAAAGTTTATTGCCTTCCAATTCTACAGCATAGTGTGTTCTCACTCATTTAAAAGGTTGGGGTTCTACTTATTTTTTTTTTTTGTGGGGGGGAAGTATGTTTTGTTTGTGGGGTTTTTTTTTGTTTGGTGTGGGGTTTGTTCTTTTTGTTCGTTTGTGGGGTTTGTTTGTTTTTGAGGGTTTTCTTGGGGTTTGTGTGGTTGTTTTTGTTTGTGGGTTTGGTTTTTTGTTTTGTTTTGGGTTCTTTTCTGGTTTTTTATATCAGTTCCAAACCCTACTAAAGTTAAAAAAGAAAATCCTCTGGCAATTTTTTTTTTTTCCATAGTGAAGACTCTTTGGTTTTGCTACCAGTACACTGAAGATACTGTTTTTATTAGGCAAGTGAGGAATGTAGCAGTCTTATAAAAACAAGTTACAGACAAGCCGTTTTCATTGCCTGAGATCTCAGATTTTAGTGCTAATTTTAGGGGAACCCTTTTCAGTTAATCACTAGTCAGACCCTGGTGATAAAGCAATTGTAATTCTTTGTGGTGTTTTCTTTCCTGTTGATTACCTAAACTATCAAAAATTATCTTCCTTTTTAAAGCTGTAATGTCATTTTGGAGATAGGAATTTAAGGTCTTCAAAGAATTTTTCCTCATGTACTTTTTCTTCATGTTAATTGTGTGAAAGCGCTTTTGTCTGAATATGCTTCTAGGGCTTTAATCATTCATGCACTTTCTCAAAAGCAGCAGCCTTTCACTTGATCATGTATTATCCAAGTGACATTAAGTAATTTCCATATTAACTTTTCCTTTTGCTTACAAGAGTTTTATGAATGGCTGTTGTGTTGATTCTCCCCCACCCCCTTCTTTCCCTTTCCTTGATCCTTCCTTTCTTTTTGCACAGAGACTTAGCCGAGAGCCTGCCTCCTAACACACTCTCTTTGTGCTGCTCCAGAAATAAAACTAGGGCTTGCCTTGTCATCTAAGCTGAAGTTTTGTCATTAACTGCTTCTACTCACAGATAGATGTAGAGAGAGAACTGCAGACTGTTTGGGATATCTGCATCCCTTTATATTTTGTACCAGTTCTTGATTCTCCATTATGGTGTTCCCATTGTCATCTGTTGCATCACTGAACAATGGAAAGGTGTATCACTTCAAATGGAACTTTTTTTTTTAAAGTTGTATAAAGTCACAGAAAAACAGGAGTAAAGCTGATCTAGTCAAGCATTCTGTCCCTGTAAACCATCATATCTTCAATCATCTTACTTGCAAGATCTTAAAAGCTTCTAATGATAGAGACAATATAACATTTGCAGGCCATCTTTTACAGTACTTCAGTGTGTTCATCAGTAGGACGTGCTCCTATATATATGTGTATGATCATACATCCAGGTAACTTAAAACTCCCTCGCAGCCATTAAAGGCTGCCTTGCTACTTGTCCTGTCCACAGTTGACTCAAAGAACAACTAATTCTCTTGCTTGCAGCAACCTTTTACATATTCTAATCTGTTATCTCTCCAGTTGGCATCTTATGAACAGGCCCGCCCGTTGTGTTTGCATCATTTCGTCACAAAGATAGAAGCATGAGAGTGTAGCAGAATTTTAGGTTTCAAATTCCATGGGTGTTTTGTTTTGTTTGTTTATTTTTAAATTATTAATTTTTCTTTTACAAAAAAACAACCCTATATCTGTTCCCAGAAGAGTGCTGGGTTTGGTTTTTTTCCCCTTATCTATTTTTTTCTACATTTTATTTCTGTTACCATCATTAGTCTGTGCAGTTCTGGGGACTATTTTTACTTAATGACTGCATCATTGAGGGTGAAGGCCCACATACCTTGTGCTTTTGTGGACAGACATAAAAATAGAGGCTTATGTTTTATTTTCTCTGCAATAACACAGCTTTGTTAGGAAATAAGGTGGTTAGGTGTTGATTATATAATCTCAGATACATCTTCATATTATGAATTATTTTAGTACCGCTTCTCTAAAAGCACTGCTACATTATAATTGATATAAAACATCAACAAGCTAATTGTAAAATTTGACTATAGAAGTAACAATATAGATGTTAATCTGATCAAAGCCCCCTTTTTTTTTTAGAGAGATTCTACATAGCTATTGTAATTATATTTGCAAAAGTTAGAAATTTAGCACAGAGTAATTATAAGTTTCTTGGTATTTATTTATACATGCATACTCACATCAATATTTATTTATATATGCATACACACATCCATACAATATGGTGCATATTGCTTCATTTTCATATTGATTTGCACATTTATCTTGAAGTGAGAGCAGTATAACCTCTTTGCTCCTTTCTCCAAAAGGTAGTTGTAATACTAAATGCAGGTATCTCATCCTTTCAGTGTCTTGAGGTTGTGTGGCAGATGAGGCACCAGGCACTTTAAGCACTTTTGCAGCACTCTGTTTTCTTGACAAGCCCCTGCTTCTTCTGGGCTGCACTGGCTCCCCCATGCCCAAAATCAGGGCTGACAGCCCTGGGCAGAGGGAGGAGGGGATATCAATGAGTTTGGGGAGCTGCGTCTGAGAAGTAGAGGAATGGAGTACACGCACATCACTGCTGTGTTCATACATCGCAGCACGCAGCTCCCCCCAGATAACATCCTTTCACTGCATGAAGAATTATTCTTCAGAGGGTTGACTTTCTTCTGCTAATCAACAGAACTGACGTTATATTCTCCCCTTTTTGCTTTTATCATCATCCACTTAGCTTATTTTCCTCTAGCATCAAACTCTATCTAGCTTTAATTCATCTCTCACACAGATAACTCAAAAGCTGCAATTATTTAGTGTGTGAGGAGGAGGGAGGTAGTGCATTAATTTATAAATCACTTTAAATTTAATATTCATAAAAGGTGGTATACGGAGAGCTCTGGCCTCCATACATTCAGCTTAGAAAACAACAGGCCTGTTTAGTCAGAAGTAGTGCTGACTATTCCTGTCTCCTACAACAGCCTTGTTCAGTAGGGACCACCTGATAGATGAGAGATCTGTCTTTCTCTGAACCCTGCACAGTTTGTGGCTTAACTGCTGGAAAAGTCAATATCCCTTCTAGTTCTAATGCTGAGCCTTTTTCCCTGTTAGAGGACTGGGTTGTGACTGTTGGCTTGTTTTGCCTAGATCAGAGAACCACTTCACCATTCAGGGTGGTACTCTGGGAAGTGGTGGTAGATATTGGTATATAGGATATTAAGGTTGCCAGAGGTTGTTCAGAGGTTGTAACTGTGGGGAGTGTAAAAAAAAAAAAAAAAAAAAAATTAAATTAAAAAAAATCTCAGTACATGTTTTTAGACTGTATGCCATTAAATTACAGTAGACTAGATGGGTAATTTTCTGAAATAAGCAATATGTAAAGAACATGTGTGGAAGGAAGAATATGTGCTACCAAGGGTCTTCCCAAGATATGAATGAAGCATCACAGTGATAGGAATGGCTACCAAAAATATTGGTTAATGATAAGTGACATAAATGCTTCAGAGTTACAGGTGGTCAAATATCCTGGTATTAGTTTTGCCTGGCCAGGTTTTGGTAGCAGGGGAGGCTTCTTTGAAAAGCTGCTAGAAGCTTCCTCAGTGTCTGATAACACCAATGCCAGCTGGCTCCAAGATAGACCCATTGCTGGCCAAAGCTGAGCCCATCAGTGCTGGTGGTAAAGCCTCTGTGAGAACATATGTAAGGAGGAGGAAAAGTTGCTGTGCAACAGCAACTTCATCTGGATATAGAAGTGAGAATATGTGAGAAATAGCTCTGCAGACACCAAGATCAGTGAAGGAAGAGGGTGAGGAGGTTCTCTAGGTGCTGGAGCAGATTCCTCTTGTAGCCCATAGTGAGGCAGGCTGTCCCACTGCAGCCCATTGAGGTTAATGGTGCAACAGATATCCACCTGTAGCCTGAGAAAGATCCCACACTGGAACAGGTGGATACCCAAAGGGGGATGTGACCTTGTGGAAAGCTCGTGCTGGAGCAGGCTCCTTGCAGGACCTGTGGAGCAGGTTTTCTGGCAGGGCCTGTGGATCCTGTAGGGGACCCACACTGAATCAATTCATGAACAACTGTAGCGTGTAGGAAGGACTTGCATTGGAGAAGTTTGTGGAGAACTGTCTCCTGTGGGAGGAATCCCATGCTAGAGCAGAGGAAGAGTGTGAGGAGTCATCCCTACAAAGAGGAATGTGCAGCAGAAACAACGTGTAATGAACTAACCACAACCCCCATTCCCTGTCCCCCTGTGCCCCTAGAAGGAAGGAGGTCGTGAAAATAGGAAGTAATATTGAGCCTGGGAATTGAGGGAGTGGTGGGGGGAAGGTGTTTTAAGACTTCTCTTTTTTTCTCATTATTCTACTCTGGTTGCATTGGTAATAAATTAAATTAATTTCCCCAAGTCACGTCTATTTTGCCCGCGATGATAATTGGTGAGTGAGCCTTTTGAGCCTTTTGTTATATTTTCTGTCCCCTGTCCAGCTCAGTTGAGAAGTGATAGAGCTGCTTTGGTGGGCACTTGCCATCCAGCTAGGGTCAATCCACCACAGTCCTGTAACTTTGAGAAGAAAATTAAGAGTATATAGCTCACAAAGTATCCCCTGCATAAGGAGCATAAGTGGATTGAGGTTAATAGCCATTACTCAGCTGGGCTTCACAAATACTTCTAAAGACATCAGCAGAAATGTATTCTAAATGTTCATCAGTCTTGGCACATGTAGTATGCTTATCATACTTCTGCGGGCTTTTTTACAAAAGATTGATTATTCATATGACACATCCAGTAAAAATGCTAGGAACCAGGTGTTGTGATACTTTGTAAAGGCCTGCACCCTGTCAGCAGCTCTCTTAGATTGACTAGATCCTGGTTCTGGCAGCAGCTGGTGGCAGGCAGTTGTCTGCCAGCCCCACATCCCTGTGTGAATACGCACTATGCAGTCAGATCGCAACCTTAAAACATGAAATCAATGACAACAGCTCAGGCATTACTCACGCTGGCGATTGCTGTGATGATCTTACTCCTCCTTTCCACTTCTAGGTCTGTGGCAAAGCAAGTATTTGGTTTTGGGTAGTCTCTTCAATGGCACAGTGCCCAAATCTAGGCTGCCAATGCTTACACGGTTTTTAAAGGATATTGTTTCTCATTTAAATACAGCCTTATTTTAAATGACTCTTTTGCCGTCTCAGCCTTTCACATAGGTGATGGTGAAGGATGACCAAGGCCATGCTCTGTAGCAGCTAAAACTAACTTTTAAATTAAATGGATTCACCATATTTTCCCTCTAATGAGCCTTTGAAATTAATACAGGGACAGATGCAGTCTTCCAAATTCATCCGGGGTCACTGCAGACAATACTACCCAACTCCAGATTGATGCCAAACACCTAATGTCTATCACCCTTGGAGCTCTACAGTTTAGAACTAACTGAGCAGGTTCATCTGTGTCTGCCAATGAAGTAAATGAGGTGTGCTGGGGAGATTTTTCCCTGCAGCATTCTGAGCTGCATAAAAGATCTCTGGACAGAAGATAAACATGGATGAACACACATGAACAACTTTTCCAGCTCCAGTCCACATGCACTTCACTTATGGTCTCCCATTCAGATGTGTTGTTCCATAAGCAGGGAATTCTCTTTAAGTAATTTAGGGATGATACACATTCGTTGCAAAACTGGTCCTTTCTGTACTGCCTAGAACAGATATGGAAGCCCTTGGGAAAAGCAGTATAAAACAGGCATTGCAAACAGAGACTTACTGGTACCACTCTCACTGAATTAGTTGTATGAAAACAAATTTCTGTGGTACGTTCATAACAAGAGCATCCTTTGTAGCTGCACTTTAATAACTCTTCTCCTCTCTTTCTATCAAGAAGAGCAAAATTTGCAAATATTCTGTTAACATGGAGCATTGGATTTTGTGAGAGTTTTAAGCATAAATATCTGATGTAGAAATGAAGCTTTGCAGCTTAAACAGTGCACCATGCTTTTGTAAAGGCATCCTCATAGTACGAAATGAATGACCTGCAGTGGACAGCAGGAGTTTTGCGTGATGTTTAAGTACTACAGCACGTGACTAGTGATATTTTTAGAATACTATTATCCTCAATGAGAGCACTTGCATGCTTGAAGCACAGCATACTCTTAAATATTTCGCTAGAGTAAAAGACATAGTATATTCAGTATCTAGTAATTTCAAATATTGGATTAATGTTAAAGTTACACAAATCCTTTTGTTTGGTTTGAGTATTTTGAGTCCTGGATTATTTCTTTGTGAGACCTGTATTCTGGGAATTGTGCATTCGTTTTAATAATGTGAATGCCGAGGTGCAAAAGGACTCATTTGGAAATCACTAAAATTATTGAGAAGTCAGAGTATTTTATTTTCTTAATTAAAGTGGGAGTTTATGGTATGAATGTGTAGTTAGAAAACTGCTAATTCTCAACTGACAGAATTAGAATTTTCATAGAGAAATGTGAATTACAGGGTGTATTTGACTGCATTATTGCAGCACCTTATTTTGTAAATTGAACTAAATTGCTATTGATGGTCATCTTATAAATGCTGTTAGATAATTGGTGTAGTCATAGTATTATTACTTTTTTCTTTCGATGAGATAGTAAGCTTTGAATAGAACTAAAGATCATCCATAGACCACATCAGAGACAGTGGAAGAGGGGGAGGTTAGTCTTTTGATGCACAAAAGAGCTTAAAAAGTTACTGTACTACTTTTCATTTTATCTAGTTCACCTAGAAATCATACTGACACACAATTGGTCTTAGACGTATATAACGATGCTCACTTGTAGGAACCTCAGGAGCACTCCTCTACATTGTAAAGGAATGGACTCCCTAGGATTTTATCTTATATTTCAAAATTTGAGAAGATGATAAATGTAAATATTAATATAGTGTTATATACCTAATTTTATTGAAAAAATCAGTTATACAGAAATGTAATGATGGGAATCCTTACCTGTCTGTGTTAATAGAAAGCTTGTTATAAAGTTTTTAAACTCATGAAATTCAGAGCAAAAAGCAAATTGAAATCCAACAGTGGAAGCTTTAGATGTAAAATATTGGACCATAAATTCAGAAGAAAAAAGTATAAATATGGAAATTTCTTCCTATAGGGAGTAATACAGAGTGTCTTACAAGTCTTGCCCATTAATGCTGGTTTCCTATCAGTTTTGAAGTCTGCTTTCACAAGCAAACTGTAAATAAGTGCAAACAGTAAATTTTTAACATCTAAAACTATCCAAGTTTTAAAAGAAATTATTAGAAAGAAACTGTATTTTTAAAGGCTGTATTTTTAATCATATATGCAAGTCAAATAAATGCATGGTCTTTAAAGTATGTCCTAAATCACAACTTTAACTTATCATTTTACTTATGTTAGCAGTTAAACCCAGTGAATCTACTCCAGAGAGTATGTTACCCATTAAGACTGATTTAATATAATAATTCAAAACTACTGAATGGGTAGGTGATTCTTCTCTGTTCCACTGCCTCAGTCACACCTGGGGGTCCTTTCCCTTGTTTGCACTGGAACTTATTGTCATTGGAGACTCATTCCTGAGGAATATAAGCTCTGTGTAATATCCCTTCTCATTAAAAGGTTTCTTGAGACACTGATCTAGCACTAGCTCACACATGCTTAGCTGATTGACTAGCTGCCACCAGAAGAAAGAATTCTTTCTTCTCACTTCTGTCTAAGCTGTCCTATCCTGTGGGCTGTACTAGTGCCAAAATGAAAGCAGCAGCAATCTACCCAAGGAAACGTAGCAAATTTTGAGGGTGGATGGATACATGAAGTTAAAGCATCTTATTAAAAAAAAAAATAAACAATAATAAAAAAAATCTTGGTAGGCCACAAAACTTGTTGAGGTATGAGGAGGAGAGTTGGCACAAAAAGGCAGGTGGAAGCCAGGCACCATGGCCTTTCGTGATATAAAGACATTAGCACAACTGCAGCAGACAGTAGAGCTGAAGAGGTGGTCCAGTGCTCTTGCATCTCCAAAGCAGCATTTTGCTAGGTAGCATACTCACTATTCAGGAGGCAAAGAGAGATTTAAAGATTCAAGAAATAAACAAAATCCTGCAAGTTAAATCTTTCCTGCATGTTTGCCACTCTGAGGTATTCAGAATATTTTTTTAACAGTGTTTGCAGATACTTAGACTCTCCAGTCTCCTTATTCATGCTACACTTGCCTGCTTTACAATAGTATCTGTGTAGATCTTGTACCTCAAGCAGTAAAAACCATTCCCTTGGACTATTATCTTCTCTGAATATCACAGTAGCTATAAGGACTCATTTTTGTAAAACTGTAAGGAAAGAACTGGAAGTTCTTGTGTGCTCCATTTCCATCCCTTTTAACTATAGTGTTTTGTTTTGCTTTTAAATGATGATGATTATCTATTGTTTTAAGCTCATGCATGCAGCCAAGTTTTATTTGGGTTGTACTATCCCATTGTTGTGTGTTGTTTTTTGACTGTTCTGGTGAACCATGTCCATTGTTGCATCTTGGGAGACAATGTAGCACAAGATCTTTTGAAATTTGGAAACTGAAATATTGGCAGCACAGATGCTTGAAATTGAGATGATGTTCAGAAACAGGAATGGAGTTTGCAATTTTATTCATGTGTATACATGTTTGTATGTGCATGTACATGAGTATATGCACAAATCTGTAAAATACACGCATGAACACCATAAGTGTACACACTGACTGTTAAGCTGTAACACACCTTAATGACCTGACATGGTCAGCAGCTTTAAATATAACCTCAAAATCACTATTGCTTACTTCATGATGTTGCTCTTCAAGTAAAAAAAGAAATGTGCCTTTAGAATAGAAGGCTACTGTTTTCACAGGAGCTCTGTATGAGCAGCACCTCTGAAATTTAGAGACTGGAATAACTTATTCTTCTCTAAAGATAGATAGAATTAGTTTAGTTTAGGTATTTGAATTGGAATATTTGTCTTAGTCTTCCTTTATTTCTCTAAGATATATACTTTAGCACATTTTTCAATTAAAATGAAAGACTCTTGGGCTGAGTTGCTAAATTTCAGCATAAATTTTTATTCCGAAGTTATAAGCCCCCAAAAATAGCAAGGGGGAAGATTATAACCGTCTGACACTACCTTATCTGTATAGCTGAGAAAAGCATCACTACAATAAAAGAAGATAGCAGTGTCTCCCATTGATTGTTGTTTGATGAATGTAAAGCAATTTACTGGAATGCAATTAGCATTTGCAATCCCATTACTGTGGGGAATTTTTTTATGCTGGCTTTGAATTGAAAAATCTATACATTTTTTGTCCATGAGTCACTTCTAAGGAAGCTTGCTTTCTTGTTTGTTTTTTTTATTTTTTTACTTAAGTTTTAGAATTATAATTTGTGGAATGTGGAAAGGAAGTAAACCTAGAAATTTTATGTTTAAAATACTTTGAGGGTAAATTGCACAGAATATCTACCAGAGTAGATTACTTGGATTTAAATTTGTAATGCTGTGCATTGCTGGGGAATTAGTTTTTCAGGGTTTTTATAGAAAGAATTACATCTCTTGAAAAACAAATGGCTTCTAGATATGGATATTTTAGCAACCATGAAATAATTTTGAGAATGTATGAATTCAGAAGCTTGAAGTACACAGGTTAAATAAAGCAATATGCTGAAACAGTAAGAGCTGTGTAGGTTGGCAGGGTAAAAACAGTGCAGGAAGTGCACAATGCTACCTTTTCACAAGCATCCAGAACACCAAGAAAAGTGTGTGTATGCAAGTGCTTGATTGGACATACTGTTCTGTCTGCATTTTAAATAGATGTAAATTTTGTTACATACCTGTTGTGATTATTTCTGCATCACACAGAAATGATATAGAGATTTTTAGAGAAGATACAACTGTATTGATTCACAATTTGAATTTTTTGTTGACTTGTATGTGAATGATTGTTAGTGCTACTGGATAAATCCCAACTAACATGCAGAGGACACCAATGAAAAATGTGTGTATGTGGTAGTTTGCTGTCAACATCCTCCTGATGGTTACACATACATACAATAGCAATAATAATCTCTATAGTGCTTTTTAATGCCTTCTGAATGTTATGGACCAAGTGCTGCTATCCTAAGTCAAAGATGACCAGAGAGAATTATTTCCATAGAGAACTATCTGTGAATGTTTGTTATTTTCAAAATACAGTTATTTTTAACACTATCATTTAAACTTATCTTCCTATAATGGCATATAGTGTACTTTAACCACTTTAAGAGAAATTTGTCTTTTATATGTTTGACCTCAGAGATTGTACCAAGTCCCATTCTCTATTGTACCTTGTGTACCTTAATCTCTGAGGTCTAGAAAGAATTGCTGCTGAATTCCTGGATACTATATTAGTTTTCCCACTAGGATGTTATCTTCTGAGCTTTCAAAGGATTTAATTATTTTTTTAATTTATTTTTTTTTTTGTAATGACAACCTTTAAAGCATAACTGAGAGGAATAGGATCTGTGTTTAGAAATATAGTATAGTGCTAGATACTGTCAGTTTGTTTTGGGTTTTTTTTCCACTGAAAGCTTCCTTCAGTTTTAATGATAACAATGGCATTGTAATGGTAACTTTTTAACAGGGGTTGACATTAATTTTTTTAGAGTTAGAGTTATCTATGTGTTCCATCACTGCTTGCTTAGGAAAAAGAATGTTATCCCCATGCACTGCTGTGATCAGGCTGTGCACTGGTATGTCTGACATCTAAAGGAGAGGTTAGAGGCTTTGGGAAGCCGTTTATCTTGGTAATAAGTAAACGTAATTTAGGAAGACTTTCTAGGGCAGCAATGCAGTCCCTGCTTCCTTCAGAATTAACACTCTGCTGAGTTTTCCTTTAATAGCAACAATAAGTAAATTATATTTTCCACACCTTCTCATTTTCTCTTAAGGAAAAAGGCTAGATGCTTTTGCCACATTGACACAGCCTCAAATTTTCTGTCATTTAACTTCTATGAAGACCTAAATCAACCAATATGAAATGTAGTATACAAGGAAAGAGGTAAAATTTTCACTGTATGAACAGAAGCCTTAATAATTTTCTAAAAAAAAAATTATCCCCCCCCCCCCCCCA
>WTSP01009111.1:122385-151739 GCA_025331215.1 Actenoides lindsayi
AGAAAAATTTTCACTTTAAAAAAAAAAACATTAAATAATTTAAAAAAAAAAAAATCCCCCCCCCCCCCCCCCCCCAAAAAAAAAAAAAAACCAAACCAAAACCCCAACAAGCCAAACAGGAAAAAAACCAAAAGAAAATACCCACCAAAAACAAATAACCAAAACAAAAAAAACCCACACAAAAACAAACAAAACCCCCAAACAAAACAAAACCAAAAATAACACCAACAACCAGATACTTCGTTTCCCTGACTGAAATACCAGGGACTTTGTATTGCTGAGTTTCATGGCTGGAGGTGTTCCAAATTGCAAACAGTTTTCTTGAGGAGAAAGTTTAGTATTCTTTACATATAAACTTTTAAAGTTAACCTCTTTATGTATCTCCTCTTCTGTATCACTGTCTTTCTCAGACCACAGATTGCATTGCTGTGCTCTTAGTTTCCTCACCGAACCGTGAGGACTCTAAAAGCAGGTAATGGCTTTGTCCTGTATGGGGCTAAATAATTTTGTTGAGTCTGTGCTGTCATTTTATGTTTGTAAGGTTGGTTCGGCACTTTCAAATATATTCATCCAACTTCTGTCTTGGCTTCTGCTCTGCTGGAACACAGGTATTTCCTGGACTTCAGTGGACTTCAGCATTTCTCCCAGAATCTAGTGATACTTGATACTAAACTTTGTGTGTAATAGTTGTAATTACTCAATTATATAATAATCTGGGTGGTATCTATACAGTGTCCAGACTGAGGAAAATGCTGTGCTGCTGCTTTTTTTTTTTTATTCTATGAACAGTGACGTATCATGGCTGAGGGACAGGCTTGCTCAGGAACCATCACCTGGCATGAAAGCAAGAGTGTGCCAGGCAGCTGTTTAAGTTACTTTGCTCCTATGTGATCCTGGCTCCTGATAACAGAAACCAGTGCACAGCAGGGTACAGGAGCCACTCTTTGTTGTGTTATTATCTGATTAGCATTGTCTTGTCTCTCTAAAGGCAACAGCTCCTTTTTCATGAAAGAATAGGCATCACGCAGAGCCTGCTCATAGGGCCAAAGGCTGTTTTCTTGCCCTGTGCAAGCTCACACCATTATGGGAGCCTTTGCCTGTCTTGAAGGAAAGTAGTACCAGTGAAATCTCAGAATCAGTGTTTCACATGGAGGCAAGAATATAAAGATCGTATGGGAGGGAATATGAAAGGTAATTGCTCCTGTACGTATAGAAAATAAAAGGACATCCTTCATGGTAGAATGTGGATGACTCAAGGAGCTCATAAAACATCTTTCTATTTCCATGTGAGGCAACATCCTAACTTAAAAGGATTAGTGCCTTTTTCCCTTCACCCACCCCATGTTCTTCAAGCACTATGAACAAGGATGCTTTTGACTTTTTTTATCTTTTTAAGGACCTTCACCAGAGGTAAAGGGTGACTGTTAAGCAGAAGCTTTGTGATGCCCTTGTAAGAAATTTAGTCTGTGCAGTGTTTTGATTTCATTTTGACCCTGGTTTTAAAATAATTTGAAATTACTCAAGGGAAAGAATGAATTTTGTAGATCTTTCCACTCTTTACCAGCTAATGTATCCTGTTCAAGCCAGGGAAGGCTGTTGTACAAGTAGTACTGCAAGAGAGGTAGACCAGAGGTATTTCATGTAGAAGCTAGAAGACTGATTCAGTGATGAAGAGATACCAGTGAGTCTGGGTGTTTTGAGAGCAGCAAACACATTTGGCTTTAATTAAATATGCAAGAAAGCCAGTTAAATTATGAACATCAGTAAAAGCTGGAAGATCAGGAATTGCTTACCTTTCTTTAGTAATTATGTTATTTTCACCAATACAAAGGGGAGTAGACAGAAGGAGGAGTCACAATAGGTCAAACCTACTTAGAAATGGTAAACTGAAAACAATTAGACCTGTTTTTCATGCAGATTTGGAAACAAATGAGCCCAGGCTCTCAGAAAACATGTTATTGTCTCTGCAGAAAGTGGGATTCATTTATAAAAATAAATAAACAAACTGCTGCACAGATTGACATTACCCATCAGGAGGACAGAGTAAACATCAGCTCAACTCATCAAATAAGATACAGGATTTGAAAAATGTTCACTGAGGAAGAGATCATGGAAGCTTCAATCACAGCATTTTGCCCAGAGTTGAGTCTTGGGAGTAACTTGGAAGAGAAAACCAAGCTCTGTCTGCCAAAAACGATGCATATCTTGAGGTCTTATTTGCATCTTTTTACTGATAATGAACTTTACAGGCAGCTATCAAGAACGGAACAAGAGCCAAAGGAACCACCTCAGGATTTATTAGTTGAAAGTCCTGAATGAGAACAGAAAGTACAATTTGTTTCAGAAGTATATTCTCACCTTACGTGTGTTCGTCTATTTTTATGAACTATGTAGCTATTACAGTTTTCCCCTATTGTGGTTTATCTTCTGCACCTCCTTTCTGTTGCCTTTAGGAAGGTAAACCAAGAATCTCTGTGTGTCAATGCTAACTGCAGTTAAAAAGTATTATTAACTTTATTTAGGAAGACTGATGTTTCTGCCTTTAAGTAAGGCTGTTACTGACAAATGTTTTTCCTGCCTCCATAATTCTTCATACTTTATAGCCCAAAGAACTTGCTAACCTATGTTTTCACTTCTGCAAGGCTGAATGTTACAGGACACTGGTGGATAGAAGTACCACCTGACTGCCTCATTGAGAATGTATTTGGTTTGTGTGGCAATGTTTTGGTAGCAAGGGAGGCTACAGGGGTGGCTTCTGTGAGAAGCTGCTAGAAGCTTCCCCTATGTCTGACAGAGCAAAAGTAGCCAGCTCAAGTATGGACCCATCATTGACCAACACTAAGCCTGGCAGTGATGATGGTAGCACCTCTGTTATACTTAACAAGGGAGGAAAAAAATCTGCACAATGCTATCAATAGACAGAAGAGATGAGTGAGAATATGTGAGAGAAACAACTCTGTAGACACCAAGGTCAGTGAAGGAGGAGGGTGAGGAGGTGCTCTATGTGCTGGAGCAAAGATTCCCCTGCAGCTCCTGGTAAAGACCATGGTGAGGTAGGCTGTCCTTCTGTAGCCCGTGGAGGTTAATGGTGCAGCAGATACCCACCTGCAAAGGAGGACCCCATGCTGCTGCATGTGTATGTGCCCAAAGGAAGCTGTGACCTCACGGGAAGCCCATGCCGGATCATGCTTCTGGCAGGACCTGTGGATCCTGTAGGGGACCCACAGAGAATCAGTCTGTTCCTGAACAACTACAACCCTTGGAAGGGGCACACAACAGAACAATTCTTGAAGAACTGCATGCCATAGGAAGGACTCACATTGGAGAAGTTCACAAAGGATTGCCTCCTGTGGAAGGGACCCCATGCTGGAGCTGGGGAAGTGTGTGTGAAACCCTCCCACTGAGTAGGGAGGAGTGTCAGAGGCAATGTGTGATGAACTGACCACAACTGCCATTCCCTGTTCGCCTGTGCCACTGGAATGGAGCAGGTAGAGAAAATGAGTAAAGTTGAGCCTGGGAAGAAGGGAGTGGTGAAGGGGAAGGTGTTTTAAGACTTATTTTTTTCTTATTATCCCTCTCTGATTGTACTGGTAAAAAATTAAACTGATTTCCCGAAGTTGACGTATGAGCCTTTTGTTATATTTCCTGTCCAGCTGATGAGGGAAGTGATAGTGTGGCTTTGGTGGGCACCTGGCATCAAGCCATCACAGACAGCAAAGAGAAATCTAATGCTGTGCTTTATTCATTATTCACCCGTTGATAAGAGAGAAATCATATACGACAGAGAAGTTAATACTGGATCTTTTCATGTTTTGTAGCATCCTTGGACATAGCATAAAGCGCCAAGAAATCTTGGCTAATAGCTATTGCTACCAGCCAACAGCAATACAAGGCTTCTCCATGGACATTAAAACTCCCATTAAGCCTATTACACAAGATGACATCTGAATAATACCAAAAGAAAATCGACTTTTTGTAAAAATATTTCACCAATTTTTCTGGGCAAAATTGTTATGTTTGCAGTGTATTCTCTAGAAACCTGTTTTTGTTTTATCCATTCATTAAGAACTCTTAAAAAGCTGTAGGAATGAACAAATGAATACACTTTCTAGGGAAAAATGACACTCATACACTTTTCAAATAAAAGCCCCACATTTTCTTGATACTCTAATTTCAGAAAAGTGGCTTATAGAACTGGAAGTATGAAACATACTTTGCTTCAGTTGGTTTTTGGTTGGGGTTTTTTTGTGTGGTTTTTTTGTTTGTTTGGCGTTGGTTTGGGTTTTTTTTTGGAGGGAGATGTTCTTTGTTTGTTTTTTCTACCTCGAAATAGAACCATCCTCCATACACACAAAGTAAAAAGAAAAAAAAAAAAAAAAAAAAGGCACCACAAAAACACAGGGAAAATAGTAAAAAGAGCAATCCAGACCACAGAAGACACTTCTGGTAAACTAAAATATGTAGAAATATGAAAATCTTGCATAGCACAGGAACTGTGAGTTGAGAGACAGAAGTATTCATTTGCCTCTTGGAAATGAAACTAGAACAGGTATTTCTCAGAAGTTTGCAAAATGGGAAGTATGGCAGGGCAAGTGGAGGTCTGCTGACCACTGGAAAAAAACACCCAACTTTTGGTATCTGAATATTGGGATCCATACCTATCAGCATTTTAGTGCTTTTGATGACAAAATATCATGGAATTGTATTTGTATTTTGACACATTTGATATTTTGCAGTTCCTCCTTTGTGTCACCATGAAGAATGATTTAGAACTGATAAATGACATGGCATGGATCTGTTAGAAGTGTTTTTCTAAATCAAAGGCCTGATAATTTTGAGTAATTTATCAGAATGATTTGGTGAATCAGTGTTGTGTTTTGGTTTTTTAAAGTAGTTTTCTAAAAGTTGATGAGTATAGAGAAAACATACCTGAAATATAGTATGATTATAGTATTAATATATCATAGAGAATGCTTTGGTTTGGAATGGACCTTTGAAGGTCATCTAATACAAGCCCCCTGCAGTGAGCAAGTGACATCTTTAAGTAGATCAAGTTGCTCAGAGACCTGTCTAACCTGACCTTGAATATAGGGAGAGTAAACTGTTCAGGACAGACTATCCTTTTAAAAGGTGGAATTGCAGCTGTGCTATCATGCTTAATATGGACTAAAAGGAAGAAAGATGCAGATATTCATATAAATTCTGCTTAGGACAATAAGGGCCAAAAGAATGATGCACATCCAAACTGTCACTCTTAAAGGATTATGGGACTTGTAGAAATCTACGGAATGTTAATGTAAGCAGTAATGCTAGAACAAGAGTGAGGGTGAGGCAGGGGCACAGCAGAAAGCTGGGACTGTATTTAGCCTTCACACATTAGGTTCACCCGTGTCAGGAGAGGACGTGGAAAGAGACTCAACGTGTGCTCCCAGAAAATGGAGAATTTTTTATCAAATGAGTTACCAAGAGGCTTCTTTGAATTCTTGTGTTTGGATATTAAAACAGCAAAAGCTCAGTAGTAACCATCCTTTCTCTAAAAAAATTATGTGTTTGCTAGATTTTTATAATGAAATATCTGTAAACATGGAAACAAACACTAATATGACCATAAACAAAGCCTCTTGAAAGGAATATAGCTCCAAAAATGTTAGGAATGAGAATTGTTAAGAATTAAGGATGACTGAGATTGTCTTTGATGTAGTAATAATTTGCTTAAAGTTCCCAGGATAAAAGTTCCCAGTAACAATAAAATAATGAACTTTTTCCTTGTACAATATAATCAGTTTGTCATATTTGAACATCAAAACATGCTTAATTCTCAGTTTGTGTTGGGTTTGGTTTGAGGGGGAGGTTTAAGTATCAAAAGCTCTTGACAACTTCAAAAGTTTTAGGGTTTAATTTTGATTTTTATAAGAGTTACTGCTTTTTCAATCCAATTTGAACTGTATTTCTTATCTTAATGACTAAAAAAACCCCATGTGCCTTACTTGTTTTTGATCTGAGCAGTATGCAACATGAAAATATATGTATCATTCTGCAATATTTAGTAAGATTAATCACTGTGTAATATAGGAAAAAAGAGAGTTACTTTAAAGTTCAGGAAGTTGTACTTCTGTAGATCTAAAAAAAATAGTCTTGATTACAAACTAGAAAATTCTAGTTCATTTGGTTTTGGTTTTGTTTTTTTTTTTTACTTCCATGTAATCTAGTTCTACAAGACTGAAGTCACACCACATAAGTAGTGTTTGGGGTTTTTGTTTTTTTCTGTTAATATTAAAAAAAATCTTGCTGTGTTCCCAGGAAAAGAGTGGGTTGGGGTTTTTTTTGTTTGTTTTTATTTCAGTTTTTTTGCACTCTCTTAAAGAAAACATTTAACATGTGGAAACTTTTTCTGGATGCAAAAGGTGCTGTGAAGCTCTTCAGTGATTGAAATGTTAAAAAATCTTGAGGGAATGGATGAATGAGCAGTTGATTTGATCAGGCAGGTAGGAGACAAAAGTTGTACCGATGTGGTTAATCTGTTCTAAAAGCACCCCTATCCGCTAGCCTATACAACCTAGTTATTGCCACCTTTTGTGAATTTGCACTGTAGTATGAGAGAATAGCTACACATTTTACTGAAAATTCCTTCTTTTTTAAGAGCAGTATGGACTCTAAGAATGAATGCATGCTATTCAGTCTGTCAGTACACAGGAAAAAGCTCTTAAAGACTCCAATTTTATTTTCTTCCTTTTTGAAAAAGGAGTAGGAAGTGATCATATTTTTCAGCAAGCTGCTTTGTATTAAACATCAAATTCAGTAGTTCCCATGGGTGCTATTAGGTGTACATTTATAATGGTTGCTGTACTATTTGAAACAGCAGTTGGTGAAGCTACAGTGTGGATGCAACAATATTAATTTTCCTGTTTGTGTGAGCTTGGGCACATTTGTACCCATGCATGAACATTTTTTTAATCTGTTTATTCTTTTATTCTTTGATCCTATTACTTCTGTGTATAGTTTATGAATCAGATAAGGTCATTCATAGGAGCTGGAAAGTCTTCGTTTGGAAAACATGAAAAAAAAAGAACACACACCCACACCCACACCCCGAAAATCTGAAACAAGTGAACATTTATGTAATGAAGTAAACAACGTTTTCATGAAAAAGCCATTGTTCTGTCTTTTTGTTAAACTGATTGACAGAGGAAATGAAAGTGATATACTAGAGTTGCAGCATTCTCTCTGCCTCAAATGTCTTCCAGTACTCTGCCTTGCATTAGATTGTGATTTCTTGTAGTGTCATCTTTGCAAACACTGCAGTCCGCAAATTTGCTCAAGTTGTTGTTATGACTTAATTGGACAAATTAAGATACAGATTATGATAAACAACTGTGTAGCCTCACCTGTTTTTTTTTATTCAAATAAAAAAATAATCCTGATGACTAAGCAAAGAGTTCATGATAGCCTACATTCACAGCCATATTTTTTTTGACAAAGACTTGCTTTATGTTAATTATCTTGGTATAAGAGAGGTCAAGCCACTTGTCTGTTTTACCATAGAACAGGTTGTATATTGTTCTGTGAATCTGTGTATATGTGTTGTTTGACATTTCTAATTAGACCATTGAATCTAGAAGAATATCCCACCAGTGATGCTTTTGCTTGATCTGTTTTGGTTTTTTTTTCCCCTGGGTTTTTAAACTGTAACAAAAGTATCATGTACTTAAGATTAGCAAAAAGTTTTTCTAGGCTGTATATGTGGATACTTTCTGACATAGAGACTTAATTTGCCTATGGATGTTTCCTTGAAGAGGGAGAATTAAGAAAAAAGGTACAGGTATAAACCATAGCTACACTGGCCTGGGCTAAGGACAGCTTTTCTTCAGGATTTACACTGCATACTAATTTTGTGGCTATGTAAATCCTTTCAATGAATGAAAAAAGTAATGAGTGGATACTGACTAGTAGTGTACAACGTGTATTGTAAAGCTTGTATTGCAACTAAATAGGAATTCTTTTTTAGTATAAAGTGAAAGGGCATGAATTGATTTACATCTACAAGGTCAGTGTTTTAAGTATTCTGAATATTTAGAATGACAAAGTTGTTCCTAGACATGTGTCATGTCATAACAGCTTTGCCTAGGTATAAAGATTTCTTTTGAATTTTGTGAAGGAGTCCTGAGTTGGCCACAGCCTGGGAATGGAAGTTCCTGGCTTAGCTGCACAGAGGAGAGAGCCAAAAGATAATAAAAAGCTTTCAAGACTTCAAAATTGTTCCATAATATGGACGGAAACTTCTACCTAGATCATAAGTCATTCAATGTACTGGGTTCCCATCTGCTGACTGAGACCTGTTGAAAACAAAGCCTTCTAGATCGTTTCTGCTTCCATTTCATTTTCCAGTTACCTGGGCCCCCTTGCTTTCTACCCATTCATGGGCTGGCTCACTGCTGCAGGGAATCTTTTGCTTCTCAGAGCTGTGTTCCAGATATCTCTACACAGAATATTACCTGTCTGTTTTCCCTTCTCAACAGCCCCATCTGCTCCCCAGAAGTTTCTGTCAATTGTATATGTTAAGTTGCCTTCAGAAAAGAAGTACTTTCTCTCTCCCATCAGAAATGTCTGCCTAACCAAGAGGGAAGGGAACAAAGTAAAAAGAGCTGCCACTGCCTTACTGCTTTGTTTTAAACAATATGTAATTTATCAAGTAAATTGTGAAATGGAACAAATTTACATTACACTAGATTTCTGTTACATGCAGTGAACATGTTATTGTTTTCAGCCTGAAGCTACAGACTTTGTACCTGGCCATCTTTTTCATGCATCTACTGTTCTCGGTGGTGGTGTTCAAAAACTAGTCTTTTCCTTGGCCTCCTGTGTTCTAAGAATCAATGTTTTATAGTGGTAACATGATCTTGCTGCCTTTTTCTGTGTCATGCATATCTTCTTCAACTATATTGCCCAGTAGGTTCATAGTTTAAAGTGAGTTTAAGCCTTATTTCTTATTTAATGATAATTTAATATGCTACTTAATTTATTATTTTAGTTTTCCCATCTGCAGTTGAACTTGGTTACCTTTGGATGCTTTATGAAAACATTACTACCTTATTGTAATCATTACCAGAAAAGTTAACCTGTAATTGATTTGTTCTTCAAAGTACGTGAGGTTTTCATACTTATTTTTTCTAGATCTAATTCTTAATGTCCACAACTGAAAAAGAAAATTAATACTTTCTTAAAAAGAAGATAAATACGGCTTCTTGTCTTAAACATCCTGCACAAGCTGCAGCTGAAGTATGGCACCATTTCATAATCCATTCTATCAGTTGTGCTGATTTGGTGTTATCTTGCACCATATTGGGATTGCACTAGCAGGGGCTGTGTCATAAGGCATACAAGCAGTGGGCAAACCAAGTCTCTGTGCTGATAGCTCCAGTTCTAGTGTATGTATTCTGTGCTGCACTTCTTAGTCTCTCTCATCTTTTATTGGTATGGCAACTGTCTGATTAGTATAATTAGTGAGTTGAATTTGAAATTATAAATATTGTATCATTTAGGGGCCTTTTCTTTTTCTCATAACAGGGTTACCTTTGAGGTATTTCTGGCAGTTGAGATGGCTGTAATAGTCCCTGACAGCCTGCCTTGCTCGGTTCTTTCCCTGGAGCAGCAACTACGCTGCTGCTGTCATCCTTTATGAGGGGGTAGGTTTTTGTGCTGATTGAAGGCCTGTTTCTGCAAAGAAAATGTGCTAAATATCTGAAAGCTGTTTGTCTCTCTTCTGCACCTGGTGTTTTAGATTTCCACTGAGTAAATTGCAACCTTTTTTTGCTATGTTTTTTTCCTCAAAGGCTTAGCCTTCTGAATTTAAATAGTCAAAATCATAGAACCAATTTGCCAGTGTCAGAAAAAAATTGTAGAGTCTACTAAATATCTGCATTCACTCTAAAACACCTGTAATTGCATAAATTAAAATGAGTGCTACTACTAGTAGTTATTCTAGTAAAACAGTCATTTTACTATAGTTAAATTAGTATTCTGAATATCTGAAAGTTGTTGTCTTTCAGGTTAACTCTTTGGCATACATTAATGCTATAATAATAATAATCTATAATTAAAGAGTAGTATCTATATGTAATAACTATATATCCAATTTGCCTGAGGTTTCATAGATAGGTGGGAAGAACTGTACTTTAGCAAGCTTAAATGGAAAATCCATGCTTGTTCTGTTTTGAAAAAGGAAAAAAAACACTAGTCTAAGGAGCTCCAAACCTGTACTTAATCTTTGTTATCCTTGAAGATTACAGTAAAAGGCTAATATTCAGTTGGCCTACACAGTTTTTCTCAGATGTCTTACATCCTTATATGTACCACATGTACATTACATGATTTCTGTATAGAGTGGCCCCCTGCCTATGATAATTGTACTTCAGTTCTGTGGTTTGTTTCTTTGTTGTTTCTTATTTTCATAGCATATACCTACAAGCCTCAAGAAGTAACTGAGGTATAGTGAAATCTGAGAAAAACTGGCAGTTCTGAGATGCTTTGTACTTTTCAGCAACTATTTTTGCAACTACACTACTGCTTTTGTCAGTTATTTAAAATGTGTTTCATAGGTTACTTTGGGGAACTTCATTGTTTCACTACTAAGAAAGCTTTTGCACCTGATCCAGAGATAGCACTGCACTAATATAATTTCATGAGCCTCCAACTGGATAAAGAAAATGCAATCATGTAATTGCAGCAGCAGAATTTCAGTTGTAATAATGTTTTTAGAGAAAAGAGAAAAAACCCCTCTCACCCAAAGCATTCAAGTGGCCTAAAATGGTAGTGTACCTAACTGCCAGAGTATGAAAAGCATGATATACTAGAGCTATCAAAGAGTGGACATCTGAACAGATGAGAAGAAAGAGTAAATGTCACTGAAATAGAACAGATAATGGCTTTTTGCTGCCACGTAAATGCTGAGGCCACAAGGTGAAGCAGAAGGCATTTCAAAACAGGCAGCATTGATCTTGTGATAACAGTCCCATTACCATGATTTCATTTCTGTGACACTGCTTGATTGATACAGTTGTAATAATTTCATTTCTCAGTTGCTGGTGCAATAGAAGAGTATTTCTTTAGTATGTGTAAAATGCATCTTTCCTTGCACAGTCAGAGCTCCCACTCTTATCTGTACCAGTACTAACACAGGGGGACATAGCCTGATGATGGAATGCATCTGCATTTTGCTTTAAGGCAACCATGTGTAATTGTGTGTGTGTTTTATTACATATTTTTGTGGATAGTCTAGATGCTTCCTGAAGTTTCATAATCCTTAAGTTGCACTGTTAATAAATTATGGATGCACATCTAACAGTATGATAAGTCATAAATACTGAAACTGCTAACAAATATAAAGCAGTCATCTTATCACAGACAAAACCAAAATGAAATGAAGGAGCAGTTTTCAAATGTAGGAACTTAATTAAAACCAGGAAACTCTCAGTAAGCTATATGCATTCTATTTACTCCAGATCTAGCCCTAAAAAAAAAAAAAAGTGCCATTGTAGGATATTTTCTTTTCATATTTTATCTTAAGAAGTTAAAAAAAAATAAATTCTCTAAGACATTATTAATGCTTATACTTAAAAAGTTGTAGTTAAACATGTAACAAACTTAAACTTCTAAAAGGAAAATGTGTGGTGTTGTATGTGTTTATGATTTTTATGGCGTGATTAATAACCGTATAGCTGTGATTGTTTAAGGATGTAAGTGGGGAAATGCCTGGAAAGAATATATATTTTATTACAGCAACTGATACAGTTGGAGGAGGGAGACAGATGAGATTCCTGGCACACACACCCTTTCTGTTGCATGTTTGTTCTGTGATTCAGCAGTGCAGTACAGAGACTGCAAAATATGCCATACATCTTTGCCAAACTGTTTATAGTTTGTTTTTAAAATTAATATATCTAACTTGTAAAACATATTTCAAGTTTTGAAGTTCAAAGTATGAAAGACCTTTTCAGTCTTACAAGAATTTATTTCTTAATGTGCCTTATCCAAATGACAAGTACTGCTCTTAGAAGAAAAATAAATTACACTTGTGCAACTATTCTGCATATTCTTTAACGTGTTTCTGCATGTATTCTAGGTGGTACTTTCCCCTTGTCTATTTGAATAGTAATAAAGATCAACATGCACTGGAACAGGACTAGAAGAGAAATCTTCTGGTTTCAAATCTTATTTGCATCAGAGTAATTCAGATATATTTCTGAACTCACTACCCAAGTAACTCCCAAGTAGCTTGATAAGTACAAAATCAGAATAAATAATGAAAAAATATGAGCTAATTTACAGGTTACGTAAGTGTACCTAGTTTGTCCACACTTCCATTATTATAGACAAAGACATTGGACAATTAGACCTCTACATTTTTTTCTCTTTCTCTTCCTGCACCCCCGCCTTTGTGCAGTGGGGAAATGCTTAACTGCTGCATCTAGGATATTGTCAAGATTAATTAGTTCATGTTTGTTCAGTGCTGTAGAGAGTATTATTGATATTAACCAAGCATGAGACGATTGAAGTTATTTAACACTGTTGTTCACTAGAACATTTACAGAGGGAATTTACTGTGAACATATATGTTCACTTAGGGTTAGTTCTCATTCATTCTGGACAAACCAATCAATGAATAGAAGATTTAGCTGTTTGACATGCCAGAGATTCTGCTGACACTTTAACAAAAGAAAGTTGAAGTTAAATCACAGTCTGGATTTTGATGTCCAGCTGTTCTGAATGTTTGGTGTCTGAAGGGCTATCTACATCTCTATTTATTACTGGAATTCCTATAATAGAGAAGGCAATAAAGGATTATAAGGAATAAAACTCACTGTTCAGGAAGCTGTTATGCCATGGTTTCCATTTCATTTGAGACCTCACTTGCTGTTGACTTTTTGCACATCCTTACTTAGAACTTGAATTCCTTTTTTATACAAATGCTAACCTGACCTCAAGGCTAAATATGATATCTTCAAGTAATTCTGCATTATTTTGTCAAGGAGTGGGTCATCTCTTTTTACTATGTCCATCTGGACATAAAATACTAACCAAACACTGAATTCAAACACCTTGGGTTATAGTAATTTGTGTTGTACACAGGCCACCCTCCTCCTTTATCCCCCCCTCCGCTCCCCCCTACATTTTCCTAGCTTATTAGAAAGAAAATTTCAGTGTATTCTACCTTCTAGACTAAATATTTTTGTTCCTTGAATAAGACTCCTTCCATTGCTACGGTCCCCGTTATGAGGGGCTAGATCCAGTTACCTCAACCAAAAAGCAACAATAAGGGGTGCTGCTTCTTTTTCATAGGTTGTTCTGACTGCCCACAATTCTTCCAACAGTTCTCTTTTTCCTTGAATCTGTGTCCAGTGCCATAAGCCCACCAAGACTGTGCACTGTCAGAGAAACATTGCTCCCATTTAGTTATCACCTTTCACAGTCTTGTTAGTGGTAGTGTGAGTGATGGGGAATAAATGTCTTTGCAGCCATGACCATTGCCTGTGGTCACTTGCATGGAAGTGCCTTTGAGGTTTAGCCCTGCATGAGGTAGCTGAATTACCTATACCTGCTGAAATATATAATCTATAAATATTTTTCTCCTTACCCGGTAACAGAATTTTTCTTCTGGCACAATCTTTATTTTATCCTTCTTCTAATACAGACTTTAAATAAGTTCTTCAGCTTGTTTCGCAAGACCACCATGTCCTAAAATACTCTTTGCTTCATTGTTTTCATGACATTTCAGAGACTGACATCAAGTCTTTTTGCAGAAGTAACTAGAGAATATTTTATAAAAGGGGCTTTTTAGAATTAAGAACAGTGTGCGAAGTGTTTGGTTATGTATGCATTTTCAAAACCATTGTTCCTGTTTGTAATATTAGTTGTTACTTCTACAAGTTATTTGCAGCATTCTCTTAGGAGAATCACTGCATTCCCAGACACTGTTCTAGAATATTCATCTTAGTATTTTCACAGAAACATCCTGCCTGTTGTTTTGAGGTTTACATAAAATGTGTGATTATTTTAACTAATTTTAATGGGGATTACATAGAGAAAACATATAAATTATTTGGTGATCAGCCTCTAAACACAAGGCAGGACCCGCAGGCTTAGAATTGATGAAATACATAAATCAGTATGTTGCATCACAGTCCCTGAATGTGATGAAGAACTTGCCAAGGTTTGATCTAATCAATAGAAGAATTTTTGGAAGGAGGCAGAGCTTTGAATTAGTATCAAGGTGTGTTCTGCATGGTGTTGCTAAAGAGTTAAAATCACATGAAAAAAAAGGTAAAACATACACTTGGTGTAGTATCTCAGAAATTTCTGGTTTTAATACCTTTCAGGATATTTTCTGCCTGATTTTTGAGACAGTTGTTATATTTTTAGAAGATGACAAGCAAACCAGTTAATCTGTAGAATGTGGTTGTTTATATAGCAAAGAATGAAAAATGTGTTGCCAGGAATGCTATTGTTTGAGATAACTCTCCTATTATGAGATTTAAATTTCCCCCTGACCCTGAACTTGTTCAGTGCTCATATCTATTATAAATAGAATCAAGGAAATGTTGCCAAATTCATGGTATCTCAGTAGTAGAACTGTTCCCATTTCTAGGTCACTATTTTACAGGAAAAAAAAGAAGTGGGGAAATATGCAATAATTTTCTTATAGCTGGACTGTTTCAGAGAACTAGTAAGGCTTAATTTCTTTTGCTTGTTTATGAGGAAGACCTAGGACAAAGAGGTCGCAGGCAAATCAGTCTTGAGACTGCTGTAGTGGTGAGTCTGTGCATGGATGGATAGGGTGAAATTAATTGGAATAAAACTTGTATTTCCTTAAGTTTGCTGTTTTGTCTTTATTTGTAGTAATCTATAAGGAAAATGTGTAATGTTGTATTGTAGTTTTATGCTGTTAATAAATAATATCAAGAATGAACTCATTTAGTGAAGGAGTAAATTTTTAATAGTGCAAGAAATATTTCCTACCAGTGATAATAGTACTGTATTTAACCAGGATATATTAATATTTTTTTTTTATATTCAATGTGTCATATAGGACCATGTTTACTGTATGATGCAGGATTCCATTTCTGCAGATATTCTTCTCTTTATAATGTAGTCTGTTGCAGTGGGTAAGTGCTCAGGCAGACAGGGTCTTTTTTTTTTGTTTTGATGACGATATTAAGTATTTAAGTTAGTACCTGTATGGGTTGTGTTAAATGACTGTATGTAAATCCAAATAAGTAATGAAGCATGCATTTATTCTTTACAATCTATATTTAAGATCTCCTTTACTTCATGAAGGCAGGTTGCTGGATGGCTATTTATAGCAGGATTGAAAACTCATAAATATTCATGATATTTAATATGTCTTATATCTGATTATCGTGGAAAAAAGTACAGTTCCTATAAATATTCGAACAAGCAAATGAACTGCAATAGAATTATAATGCATATCAGTGTTATCCAAAAAGTAGTGAATCAGGCACTTCTAGTGAAAAACCTCTGAATAAAGCAGTTTTGTTTGTTTTGTTGAGTTTTTTTAACATATCTCTTATTTGTCTGAATACGAAAGGGATACATCATATGGAGATGAATATGACTTGCCTAACTAAAAGGTGAACATAAGAAAGTAGTCTAGGTAGAAATATGATAGAAAGAACACAGATACTCCCTGAAAAGTCATGAACGTGTTTGTTTGGGTTTTTTTAATATCTATATTCACCATGATCTCTATTATGCTTCAAGCTGTATCATAGTTTACATTATAAAGAAGACTTGCATGAATTTTGCATACCTTAATATACCCTAAATGCAAATATTCAAGACTGAGTGGGAAATGATCTTTGGAAGCATAAATTGAAAGCAGATGAATATTTCAATGTGTAGTCACAAATAAAATTAAAAGGTATTAAATACGTGTTTCTCCTATTCTAAATAGTATAGAAAGCCATCCAGGACCACTTTAAACAGTCAGTTTGTAAAAGATTTTTCAAGCCTTAAAAAAAATAGATCTGGAAAAGCTGAGGAAAGCAATTATGTTCTTGTGGGAGTTCTGACTACTTAGAGTTCTAGTAGTGCACTGCAAATGCAACTTAGATATAGTTCCTATAAATGCTTTCAGATCAAACAAACTTGAACTAATAGGAACTGCAAGTTATTTTTATAATCCTTTCAGCGATAACCATGCACACCCCACTTAAAAGATAAAAATTCTCTCCTCCCTGGTACTTGAAAGAGGTATTTGGAAAAAACTCAAGGTTTGATTTTTGCTTCTGGCAAACTGAAGAGTTATGTTCCTTTTTGCTACAATGACTGCAATATGAATCAGTTACATCAATTGGAGTGTTTAAAGTTGGGGGGTTTTGTTTGGTATTTTTGGGGGAGGTGTGGGAGCAAGAGGACATGCAGCTTTTTTGCTTTGTTTCATGACCATTATATTTTGTGAATTAGATTAGCACCAGGGATGCCCATGGCTGAATTCTCACCCTCCAAAATGGTTAACTGAGGAGAAGCAACTTCATTGTTATTTGTATTGAATTTGTGCTGTAATACTCCTTAGTAATCTGTTACACCATTCTCCTGAAGGTGCTACCAACTGCAAAGAGGAAACGAGAGAGGCTGGGGGCAGGTACCCACCAAACAGATGGATTGGCAGCTCCTGGCTGTACTGTTCTCATGTTCTGATGCCAGGGCAATCCCAGATGTGGACTCTGCGCCCTTCCAATATCCCTCTTAATCTGGGAAGCAAAGTGCTCCCTTCTTGGTTTAAGAAGTTAAGGTACTCATAGGTCATTCAGATAGGAATCCTTCTGTTTCTATGTCATTTATCCCAGTGCACTGTGAAGATCAATTAGATATCATCTCTGAGGTAGTCTGTCCCACATCTCAGGTGCAGGTTGTACCTTCAAAGCTGCAATCTAGCTTTTTGCACACATATGCTAACAGTTCAGTTGCCTCAGACCACAGCATTGCAAATGAAACACTACAGTTTAAATATGCCCAAGTTATGCTAGGGGTTAAAGTGCATATAGATGAATAAGATGCACCAGGGACAGTGCAATAAGACTCAGTATGGATTACTCATAATTAAGACAGGGAGAATGAGTGAACAACATACTAATTACAGGAGCCTGAAATACCAGCGTTAGTGTCCCTTTGCAATGATTGATAACTACCAGTTCAGAGTGCTCAGTGGACAGCCTGAGCAAAAGCCATGGATATGTGCAAAAATAAATTTGATGAGTTAGTTTTATTACTTAGTACTGTGGCCAGATATGTTTGTGCTATTGCCGAATATGAAGTGAACGTGAATCTTCTTTTACTGTTAGCTTAACATAATTTACCTAGTATCAACTTCAATACTTTTGCCAAGTATAATAATCAGAAAATAAGGAACTGATACAGTGGGATCCTATTTTAAGAAAGCAATAATTTCTTCAAAGTAGCAAAAAAACCTTGTTACTATGGGGGAGAAATGACCCTTGAGAGAATAATTTTTCCATACCTGTTTCAGGTGGTTTTATGTGAAAGTAGTCACTACCTTGCATCTTGACTCAGAACCCTCCAGACAGGATTCACTTGTCGGACTTTCACCAAGTACTTCAACCTAGTTGTCTACACAGAAAGTTATTGTCAAGATCAGAGCTTCCAGATGGCAATTCAACTCATATTTTAGACATGAGATGTTTGGATTGAACAAATGCCCCCATAGTGCTTCCTATTGCTTTGTCTTGGATATAGAGGGAGCCCAGCAGTCTAGGTCAGAAGAAATGTTTCTCTAGGAAAGCTGAATTTAAGATCAGTCTGTTCTTTTTCTTCAGTATTCTCTCTTTCCTGATGAATCTGACTTTTAGCTTAGAATACTGTCATGGGGAGGTAAGGGCAGTTTATTAATGGAGGTGTTTTTAGGAATTGGACTCTCCTATATTTGATCTTTCTTAGTAAGGCAATTGTTTGAAAAAAGGTAAAAAGTTGCATAGGGTGGCAGGTACTGGTGTCAAGGTACTACAGGAACTTCAGGGAGAAATTTACAGCACTCCATTCTTCACTCTAGACTATGTATTTTGCACTTACCTTACTTACATGTGCTTTTATTGTTAACAGCAGAAATGTAATTGATCTTTTAGCTACAGTCCCCAGGAATCACTACTGGTGTCACATTGCTCCATTTCCTTTTCTCACGCTTACTTGCTGATGACTCATCTTTTTTTGAAAAGATGCTCTTTTTTTTCTTGTAAAAACTCACTTTTTTTATTTCCTCTTTGCTTCCATCTCTTTTAAAATATATTCACAGAGATTATTCTTTTAGAATACCTTTCTTCTCTTGTTTAGGACTTCTGTTTTTCACTTGATTTTGTGGTTCTTTTAAGGTATTATTTTATTCTTGCTTTTTAAAGCCAAATGCAGCTGTCTAATAGACTATGTTGCCTTCTCTTAGTACTTTAATTGGCATTATACCTCCTTGACCTAGAAGAACAAGGGCACTTTTTCTAAAGCAAGCAAATTATATACTTCAGGTTGTATAGCAACATGGTGCTGATGAGCAACTCCTTTAAAAGACTTGTGTAGAAAGCACGTTCAAGTTACAATATACTGAACTAATAACTTCCATGTTTTTAGTATCATATTCTTATGCTGCTATTAACACGCAAATCTAATCCCATCATTCAAGGCAATATAATACAATTTCCTATACCTAAATTTAGATCTAAAACATTTACAATAATTTCCAACATTTTGTAGTAAGATTATTATTAATCTATTATTTTCATTAGTTAAATCCAACTTTATGTACATTAAGAAAGGGAGAGGTAAAATAAAATAAAAGATAGACTCAATTAAAAATAGAGACAAAAAATAAGTCAAGCTACAGAGTGCAGTTTCTAGAAAATATGAAGCAAAAGCCATCTTCTTGTGCAATTGGGAGTGGAAATACATGTAAACCCATGTTTCTTATATAAAGTATTCGGCTATGTGTATGGAACAAAAGCAATGTTGGTTTAATCTCAAAACGTTGATGTGACTGAATGTCAGAATTATGCAGCAGTGCTAGAGTTCAAACCATCTCTTAAACTCCGTGGGGATTGGGGTGATAATTAAAGTTCCTTTCTATTCCCCTGAGGTGTAACCATTAATCCCTCTTTCTTTCCAGAAGGGCTGAGATTCTCCTTCGTGATGCTCATTGCCACAGATCAGCAGAGCTTATGGTTTCTGTAACCAGGGACTGGATGTAGGAAAACAAGGGCTTTGGCAACTGGAATAAATTGGCTGCCAGCATGGGACTGTAATTGAAGCACAAAGCTAGACAAAGCTCACCTTCCCTCTACCCAGCAGGAAGTCATTTGCAATGCTCTGTGTCACTAGTGTAGGCATGGAAGAAGATGTCACCTCACCTTTTTTAATTAGGTGCTGAAGGCTAAAAATATTCTCCTTGTATGCAATAGAAAGACAAGATAAAGTACACATGCTGACTCCTACAAGCTGAAAACCTAGTAAGGTTGCATTTAGTGAATGGCAATTGAGTTAAAGCTGGGAAAATGTAGTTTCAATGCAAGCTTTGGAAAGGAAAGCTGGAAAGAACTGTACATTTTCCTTGCATAGTGAAAACTTCCCCTCCCACACACTGAACTCTAATAGCAGCAGCGTGTCCCTGTACAAACCTGCAGATATGCACAGGGTCATGCAGTTCTCTTGAGCTCTCTCCAGCTGCAAACCATTGAGAGAGCTGAATAATACCACAAAGGAAAAAGAACTACAGTTCTGTTTGCAAAGACATTTTGTCACCTTTTGAAACTATATTTTCCTGTAGCAATTCAGGGATACTTTAAGCTGTGAAATGGTATATGCATTTTGGCAGGAATTAAACTTTCTAAAGAATATGTAGAGCACTAGCAAAGAAAAAAAGAAGCTATTTCAGACTTTAAGAGACTGAAAAAATTGTGTCTTGAAAATTCCCTTGGCAAAAAGCTGTTAGCATTTTCTATTCTTGGTGAGTTTTCTCTAGTTTAAAACCATCTCAGCTACTCTGTGTTGAAAAGCACTACCATGCTTAAACTTGAATGTTGCTTTATTTGCATTCTATTCAAATAGGACCTAAATCAACAGCAGTGGGCATAATACTGGACAGAACCTCTCTTTTCAGTTTAATTCCTGTGGGAAACTTAACTAAAGTTATGAAAAATTAAATGTGTTGATGGTCTTTTTTTCCGTTTTCTGACACTAGCTGCCTGGTTACATCAGTGTAGCTACTCTGTCAAAAGAGTGCTGTAGTATATGGTCTTTCAGGTCAGCTTTTCAGTAGACAAGTCCTGACTTTAGCTTCACAGGGGTTTTATCTTTAATATAACTTATTTTACTTGCACACAAACATCAGTGTTTGACCAGAGGTGGCCATTAGAATGCAAGGCAATATTTTCCTCTATCCTCTGTCAGACCCACATTACGTTACATATTTATGGAGGATAAAGCTAAGAACAATTTCTGATTTTAGTATATCTCTTTCATGCAACATAGTGTATAACCTATTCAAAAAATACCACATGCTTGCCCTCTAAGGATAAAATCATTAAGCAATCAACCAAATCAGACTATAGTTTTCTTCGTCTTGTGTCTCCTGGATCAAATGTTATGGTCCAGTGTCTTCAGGTTGCCTGGGAATGACTAGTATCTTCAATCCCTGATATATTTTTGATACTGAATACTGTGAAAAACAAAAATATTCTGAGAATAATATGCTGTTCAAATATAGGAGGAAAATAGGTATATTAAACTGGATTTATGCTGATACCAATCCTAATTGTTAGTTTGTTATTAAAAGTTTTGGTTTGTTTTTTTTTTGGAAGGGGTGGTAGTGTTTAAAGTTGAATGGATTGACATAGGAATGCCTAGTGAAAGTTTACAGCTGAGTAGGAAATGAAAAGTAAATGTAATCAGATGTCAATCATTTCAGAGTAAAGGAAAAATTCTCTCTAAGGATTCAGAAGCTGTTTATTTGTGTGAATTGCTCTTTCTGTCTGTTTTCATAAACATCATCTGTGACTTCAAAAAAAACCTCTCTCTTGTCCATATACTTAACTGAGCAGACTTTTTTTTTTGCCTACATCATTGCAAGTATAATCTGTAAGGTACCTGAATCCTGAAGAACTGAAGTTCTAAAGATATTTTAAAACTCTCCACTATTCATAGTTCTACCCACTCTTCAGAAAGGGAGGGTATTCCTTCTCTTATTTTAATTTTTAAAAATTATCTTGAACAAATCTGAATGAATTGAATATCATCCACAGATATTCAATCTGCAGAGTAGGTGATCTCCTGAATAAAAGATGGTGTTCAAGAGCTCTTTGTTTTTAGTTGATTTTATAAAGTCAGTGATGATTGCCCCTATATACAATGGTAGGATCAAGCCCTTCAAAGTGCTTCTACAAGGTTTTCTGATTATTTATAGCTCTCAGCATCTTTTAGAGTTATAACCAGTTGCATAGTCAACATTTTTTGCTACATCACCTATATGTCCTTGTGTCATGAAGTCCTTCATCCATAATAATCAAATCATTTTCTTTCTGATAATCTAAATACTTGTTCTTTCACTCAGTCCTCATTTGACTAAGTGATTTTTTTGTTTGTTTGTTCGGGGTTTTTTGTTACAGCAAAAATAACAATGTATTTAAAATTTTAAGACAAGTCCATAGTTACAAGGAAAAACAGCATTTTCTAAAAAAAAGTACTATGTTTTATTCAGGACATTTCTTTCCACACAGATTAATAAATGTACTTAAGACTTAAAATGATTTCTTCAAGAATCCTAGTTTAAGTCATCTAAAAACTGGAGGAAATTTTATCAAAGGGGCTGTAGTCAGGGTACAATGAGGATGAACAAGACCACTTCATTTATTCAACACAGAGGTAGCAATGAAAAAGGTGGTGGAAGGATTTAGAGGAGCTTTCGAGATAATAGATTTTTCCAGTAATTTGAGGTACATGAATGATAAAAAAAATTAATTACTACTTAACATAAGGAATGAAAGATTGTAGTTAATGAAAGGGATGGGTATCATAGGAAAATAGTATAGACTTGTAGTTATTATCCAAGACAAAGCAGGTAAAAAAGAGCAAGAATGTTCTGATGGAGATAGAGGGAGTGTTTTGTTTAGGTTGAAAGTTTGGCATATAGGCTTGGTTATTCCCAAGGAAAGTAAAGAAAGGCCTGGCAATTTTATCAAGGAGAATTCAACTTCAGTATAAAAGTCTGTCTTTTGGAGGCAGACTGCATCACCATCAGATTTTTAAAAATTTTATTTTATTTTATTTTTTAAAAATGCACTTGAACCTAGGTCTTGCAGAGAAAAGTTTATTGTTGTATAGCCAGTGAAGGAGTCTAATGTCTGGGTTAGTTTCATAAGGAGAATTGTTTGACGGAAAATCTTATCAACCAGAAATTGAGTCAGTAAATTGGGATTTGTGATGAGATGAGAGAGACAATCATTCAAGGATGCCTGGACGAAGAAGAGTACAAGTGCAAATGAAGAGGAGTGAATGAAATTGATCACCCATCACTCAGAAAGATTAGTGATAATTAAACCACTGTGGCGAGATCTGATTTATCACAGCACGAAATCTCAGAGCAGTTATGGTTAGAGATGAAAATAATGGTTAACAAAAGTAATGTTTACCTTTAGAAAATAATTGACATTAATTATATCATGCCTCTTTTGTTAGTTGATGGAGCCGTGCACACCCTGTGTTCCATCATGTCAGTGTCTATAAGTTGTGTCTGTAATAGTGATGGGTGCAGCATGAAGAAAGAAGTACACCATGTTGACTTGGCATGTTCCGTTACTGTTCTAGGAGTATATATCTGTATTTTATATTTTCTGGCAATGAATTTGATGCTAGTTGCTAGCCTTAGGTACATAAGATGAATCTGTATCCAAAAGATGATACAATGTAGATTCCTGTACAGCCATCCCAGATGACTGACTCCACATGCTGTTACTAATAGAAACTCATGCATATGTAGTGAGTACACTGCTGGAGGACCTCCAAGAGGATGTGTTTGAAAGTTTCTGGAGACTTTCAAAACCTGCCTGTACATGTTTCTGTGCAAGCTGCCCTATGTGAACCTGCTTTGGCAGGGGGATTGGACTCAAAGATCTCCAGAGGTCCCTTCCAACTCCTATCATTCATCATTCTGTGATTCTGTTTTCCTTCTGAGGAATGCACCCTATGTGCACATAAAATGTGAGGGGCACTCTACCTTGGCATATTATTTCAGCCTTGATTCCACCTGAGGAGAAACCTTTTAAAGTGCATTTCAAGGTGCAATTGAGTTCATACCACAACTCAAATACAGATGCAAAGCAATGAATTTATATCACTTTGTAAGTGAGCAGGATGGTTTCGGTGCACTAAGGGGTTATGTAGATGAAACGTGTGCAGCATGCGTTCCTCCTGCTCTACCACTTTGTCTTTTTTCCATCCTGCTAGATAGATAATTAGGAACCACCCTGGCCTTAGAGAATATGATTGCCTATAGAATGAAAGTTTACTTATTCTTCTGGCAGGCCAATTCCCAGTTTTACATGGTTTGCCTGCAGTATGCCATATTCCAGTTCTACATTTTACCATATAAGCCTATTCAGTGAAATGTCAATACAAGGTGGACACATTTGTTCTTGGTAGGCTAAACCAGATTATATCTACTGGGATATGTGAATAAAGAATTAGTTCTGTTTGTATTTGTATTGTATACAATATTTAGATCAGTATAGCTATGAACAGCAACTTGAGCATATAAGTATCTTATCTGTACATCTATGCCATGACATAGTTTTCAAAAAAAAGAGTGCAATATTATGAAAGATCTAATTATGTAGCTCTCCTCATTCATTTTGTGGATGAAGTCTTTTAAAATATGTGTGTTTCTGGTGTCAGTTCCACATAAACCTTTTCCAGGGTATAATTCACATTTTGAAAGTAACATTGGGCAGAGGGAGAATCTTGTAAGCATGCACATATTTAGTAGGGAGAGCAAGTTCATTTATATCCCCAGGGTGTCTAGCTACCATCAGTGATTTGTTTAATGAATGCTTTTTAGCTATTGCTTCAAGTCTCACAGGATTACAGTTCTTAAATATTTTAATGTCATTAGCTACCACTGGCTATCTCAGTGTTATACTGAACAAGATAGTTATACCAAGGTGTTTAGTGTTCTTTTCAGTCATATGTATTCTTCCTGGATGTAAATTTTAAAGGGAGTTCTGCTTATCCTACTTACACATTAGAAGTTTGCTACCTTTCTCCTCAACACACAACGACCTTCTTAAGACAAAACGTAGTAAATGCTGTTTGCAGTTGCTTATGTGGACTATGTTTAATATATATATAATATATACATAATGTGTGTCATTCCTATCAGAGTTTTTTATGTTTTTTTGCTGTGTGGATTGTTTAGAATTTATTCTTGATCTGATCTTTTGTTGGCCTTTTTTTATTTTTTTTTTTTTTATGTAGGCCTGTCTTGAACAGTGCAGCATAACACTACCCATGACATTTCCTGTTTATGGTTCCTGTTTTCGGCATCACACAGCATCATAAGATGATGTATTCCACTGAAGGATTCCAGTCAGTCACCAATGAAGCCTAGGAAAGCAATGTCTTTGAGGAGTCACAGTTAGGTAGTATCCACACCAAGGAGATGTCTCTGACAGGAAGAGATGCTTATGCTGACATCTATGTAGTTGATAGTGTTGATCTTCCTAGAGTCATTATTTTCAAATTGCATTAGGTTTGAATATATTAGTGGTCTTTTTTCAAATAAATAGAATACAATATTGAAAACAGCTGCAGTTCCAATAAGCAGTAATAATGTTTCTGTTAATAAATCTTTAACCATGGGGATAACATTCTTGATCTCTATTTGAGGGGCTGTACCTGTGCAGAGGATGATTATTTGAGTTTCACAGGTGCCTTGATGAGAATCACTGGGGGGTTAGTCTATTTATTTATTTATTTATTTTTCTCCATTGATTCAGCAAAGAATTTGTGGAAACCATGGGTTTGCTTTGCTTGACCTCTAAATACTGGATAAGTTTATATGGTACGCTCTGCTCCTTTTAAGACACCAGATATCCTGGTGGAAACATTCTTAATGTTCTTCTCTGTATCATACCATAAGCTCTTCAGAGCTGTAAAGACTAGAAATCTCTTTTCTAACATAAAGCAAACACTTAAGTTGTGGGAGATATAATTTTGAACTAGCACTGGAAAGCATTCATTTGCAGTTTTGCAGGTAGATGCTTCCTTGTCTGCCTGATACTACCAGTGACAAAGTACTTGAACTGTGTATGGGTGCTGAGTAATGCTCTAATTCAGGAAGATATTTTTTACACTGCTGTGCAGCTGTGATTTGGACATGAGTAATTAGTCCAGCATAAGTACACACAAGTTCTATCTTCAGGTTCTGTCCACAAATATCCTTTTGAACAGGTTTTCTTGATAAGGAATTCTTTTTTTATTCTGGGACACAGAGGATCATATAGCTCCTGAAAATTACAAAACCATGATGAGCTGAGGCAATTCACAGGAGGAAGTAGAACAGGGAGAAAAAACCCAAACAAAAACAATAGTATAATTCAAAAAATTGTTAGCCACATACAAGTCTTCCAAAAGCATTGGAAGGATGCCTGTAAACATAGTACTTCACTGTATTATTCTATCTATTACATACATAATAAAAGTAAGAGTCACTTTATATTTTAACTTGTGTGAACATGATTGGCCAGAACTGTATGCAATATTCAGGGTTGGGCCCAGCCAGTGCCTTGTAGACTATCTTCAATATTTCCTTTACCAGAGCTAGAGCAGGGTTTCATTTCTATCTTTGTGCCCATGTTCCATTGATCACTTATACTTTACTAACCTACCTAATTCTTGTCACCTTCTATTCTCAAATTTAGAATTTGTGGCAGAATATATTAGTTATTAGCTGATCTTACACTTGTTGCCATTTCTATTACTTTTGCTTTTGTGATCAAATAATTTTTCTCCTGTGATACTCCAAATGTCCTCTGAATGTTATTCTACTTGAGTAGAAGACATAGCTGTTGTAATTTTTACCAAAATTAACATTCTAGGAGGGAGAGGAAAAAATAAGATAAGTGACTCCAAATATTCTCAGTCTTTTCTTTCCCAAGCTAGTGTTTATATTTTGGTGAAAAGGGTGTGAGGGATGGCTTCTGCCATCCAGAGAGCTCTTTTTTATGGTGCATAATCAAATATGGGGCAGTTTCTTAAAATAATAAATATTTTTGTTGCCATAAGGCAAAAGCAAATTGAGTGCAAAGAAAATTCTGGGTTTAGTCTTCTGGATTCTAATTTTAAAATCTTAATTGCAAACTGATATGATTTTTGAAACTGATCATGGTGTTGATGATGAAAATAATTCAGCATCTGGCAAAGTTGATCCGCTTGTATGCACTTAATGTTTCATTTATGGATTCATTTGTTTTATTTAATTAGCTGGGCTCTTGTACTCATTCCCCTGAACACTGCAATGTAATGTTTATGGAAGTGCATATGACCTTGGAGATATACTTCTAGCCATTCCCTTGTCTTCTGAGAATACAAAATCCATATGGTGCTCTCCAGAAAGAAAAGTGTTTATGCTGCCTTGATGCCAAATTAGTTGTCATTACATTTGAATAAAAGGTGAACAGTTTGAGGCAAAATCTAATTACCATCTATTGCTGCTTGTATTCTTTGTGCAAATTGAACATTTACATTTTTTTAATAACAATGCTGAAGATCAAAGTACATCTCTGTCAGTTTTGCTTATTATTGCCATCTATGCTAGTGTCATAAACTCTAGTACTGACAAACTGACAGAATAGCTAGAGAGCTAATTACTTGAAGTAGGTTTCATGAAAGTTATTAATAAAGTGTTGTTGCAGTTACCACATGTGAAGACATGAAAAGAGTGCTGCATTGGAGCACTTTGCTTCTATTGAAAACTTTGTTTATTTTGAAGAATGAACACAACTGAAAGGATTTACAAACTTGTAATGAATTTATCATTCAAAGTAATTCATTAAGTAAGTGGATAGCTTACATTTAATGAAAGAAAAATTTCAACTTTTCAGCTCGAAGCATTTAATTTCAAAATGCACTTATAAAAATGATCAACATTGTTCAAAAATATCTAGTCCTAAACTAAATAATATGTTCAATTTGTAAGTAGTCAAGTTTTATTTAATGTGAACTGGTTGCTTGAACAAGCCTACTAGGAGAGCAGAGTTTGATCTCTTCAGGGATCTGCTTGGTAGACTACCATAAGATAAAGCCCTGGAGGGGAGAGGGGCCTAAGAAAGCTGGTCAATATTCAATGACCACCTCCAAGACCAGGAGTAATAAATCGCAAACAGAGTAAGAATGCCAGGAAGTCTGCATGGATGAGCAAGGAGCTCCTGAACACGCTTAGATGCAAAAAAAGAGTCTACAGAGAGTGGAAGCAAGGAGAAGTAGCCTAGGAGGAATACAAAGTTGTCCAAATAGCCAGGGATCAGGTTAGGGAAGGTGAAGCCCAATTAGGATTAAATGTGGCCAGGGACATCAAGGGTAAGAAAAATTTCTGTGGCTACATCAGTGATAAAAGGAAGGCTAGGGAAGATGTGGGCCCTCTCCAGAAGGAAACAGGAGACCTGGTCACAATGGATATGGAGAAGGCTGAGGTACTCAATGAATTCTTTGCCTCACTGGCAAAGAAGCTCTAGCTGTACTGCCCAAGTTGTAGAAGGCAAAGGCAGGGATTGGGAGAAGGAAGATCCACCTACTGTAAGTGAAGATCAGGTTTGAGACCATCTAAAGAACCTGAAGGTGCACAAGTCCATGGGACCTGATGAGATCCTTTCACAGGTCCTGAGGGAACTGGTGGGTGAAGTTGTTAAGCTTCTGTGTGGTGCAGTTTACACACTGGACAGAAGAGATGCCATTCAGAGGGACCTGGACAGGCTTGCAAACCTCAGGATGTTCAAGAAGGCCAAGTGCAAGGTCCTGCACCTGGGTCAGGTCAATCCCAAGCACAAGTAGATGTTGGGCAATGAGTGGATAGAGAGTAGTCCTGAGGGGGTGCTGGTTAATTAAAAGCTCAACATGAGTCGTCAATGTGCAGCCCTGAAAGGCAATGCTATTCTAGGCTGCATCAAGGAAAGTGTGTCCAGCATGTCAAGGGAGGTGATTCTTCCTCTTTATTCCACTCTCATGAGACCACACCTGGAGTACTGCATCCAGATCTGTAGCCCTCAACTACAAGAAGGACATGGACCTCTTGGAGTGGGTCCAGAGGATGGTCACGAAGATGATCAGAGACTTGGAACAGTCTCTTCTACAAGGACAGGCTGAGTGAGTTGGGGTTGTTCAACCTGCAGAAGAAAAGGCTCTGGGGAGACCTTATGGTGGCCTTCCAGTATCTGAAGGGGGCCTACAAGAAAGCTGGGAAAGGACTGTTTACAAGGGATTGTGATAGGATGACAGTAATGGCTTCAAACTGGAAGGAGGTAGATTTAGATTAGAAATTAGGATGAACTTTTTCACTCTGAATGGGGTGAGACACTTGAACAGGTTCCCCAGGGAACTTGTGGGTGCTCCATCATTGGGGGTGTGTGCATGACTATGATGGCCCTTTCTGGTCATGCTGGTACTTTTAAATATTTGGGAGAAGCAAAAGGACACAGTGAAGTTCAATGCACTTCCAGATTCAAACATATAATTGTGGAAATATTTTCTCTTGACTCATCTCTGGCCAAAAGAAAGGTATTTTCACTGACATTTGAAATGATGCATTCAAAACAATTTAAGGCCAGATTTTTAAGCTCTCAGTTTCCATTTTGTGGGTCACAGAGCTTGAAAAAGTCAAACTCCTATTTTCAGTTAATCAAAGGCATGTCCAACAGTTACACTGATGTCCACACTTTTCAGAGATCAGCAGCTGACATGCTGATTTTGCCTTGGAAATTCTCTCTTGACTGTGGGAGTCTGAAAATGCTGGTGATGGTGTGCTCCCCACAGGATGCACTTGCTTAACCTTCCAAGCAGAATTCAGCTTGAGGGATTTTTACTTGTAAAGTTTTGTAACAAGGCTGTGTTGAAAAGATTTCTAGAGTGTATTGTGTTCACAGATGGTTTCATCAACAGCTGCATTAGTGATGAGAAGACATCTTGTTGGGGTGTGCTTTTGCATTAGGACAACATATTTTTTAAGAGGAGTATGGCTGGACTTTTCTGTTCTCAAGTAGCTAAGAGAATTTTCAAGCTGAGCATATTTTATTATTTAT
>WTSP01009111.1:151839-212066 GCA_025331215.1 Actenoides lindsayi
CTGCTTCTCTTTTTTTTTAATGTGTATTAATTTTAATGAATGACTGGGAGGTCTGTTGGAGAGAGGTGGTGTTTCTGAAGCCTCAGTGAGCTAATCAAATTGCTATAAATAACATCTGATCATCTTAAGCCCATACCTCTCATCATTATCCCAAGATGTTAAAGAGCTGACTCCTGCAGAGGTTTGCTTTCACCTGTTGCGAATGGTCCTGAACATAAATCCTCCACTCACAACAAATGCCTTTCAGTAAAGGTTGTAAGTAGTATGTAGTATGCTAAATCTTAGCTCTCTGTACTTTCGGCAATGAAAATCTGTCTTATTTAAACTGGCATATTTAGACTGGCATTCATGGTTATGCTTAGGTTTTGGTCGTGGAAGGATGACTGAAGGGGAAAAAAGCGTGCACCTGTCCTCAGAGGCACGATTTGTGCTTGCTCCATGTATTCCATGTAGCAAAAACAGAGAAACTCTCTTACAACTATCACAGAGGTTTCTGAAGTGAAAGCAGCAAAAGGTGGTACAATACAAAACTGGATTATAGTTATGTGAACCAGGAGACTTCTTTCTCCAACTGACCATTGCTGAGAATGGCTATATATCCCTCCCTCCACTTCTCTGCTTCTTCAAAATGGAAGAATAGTATAATTATTTTTTTTCAGAACAACAACAACAAAAAGCAAACAAACAAACAAAACCCCAACAAACCACCTAACAAACAGCCTAGATAAATGCTAATGCAACAACTGTAGCTTTCATTTTGAAACCATGAGTTTGAAACAAAGAAGTTGACTCCATTGCCCAAAATAATGACAAAAAAAAAAGCCAGTTTGAAAGATAGGAAGGAACAGCAAACATTCAATCCTAGGTCTTATACATTTTAAACAATGAACTAATTTAAGTCCTAGTTTCTATACTCTTTATCTTGGATCATTCTGGCAGACTGCAGTCTGGTCCTATTTAGATTATGCATTTGTTCTTGTATTCAATTGAATTCTTATTATATTCTGAGATTATAATATTCTGTGGTTTACATCTACATTTTGTTATATATATTCATACTTTCTTGAAAATGTAACTAAGCATCTTAAATATGTGATAATGTGTACATATATATGTGCATGGGTGTACATTCATATTTCTGTGCAAATACAAAAACTTGGGAACTGGGAAGGGATCACAACAGGTTCAAAGTAAGTCAAATTAGATCAAATGTATTGTATTAGGCTCAGAGTCACAAAGCTAACTCTCTTTTTCTAGCTTTTTTTGCTTGGGGTCTTAACTGAGAAGTTGAGCATTGAGTGGCCTACACAGCAAGAATTACCTGTGCCCACTGAAAATTATCAGTTTAAAATTAGAGATATTTTGTACTGGTGAACAATTGTGAGCTGATTTGCAGCAGCAGGGTATGTAAAGGCTGTTCTGCAGTTTAGACACCATCTTAGTATAAGCTGAGGACTTAGTGGTTCATACCTAAAGTTAGAAAACAGTCTTTGTATTCATACAGTTCTACCTCTCTGAATGAGAAAGATGTGAACCTTTGTGACAGCCTTGGGGTTGAAACTTTTCAATGCATAGCTCCCCCTGGTCAATATGGACACTACATTTCTCAAGAAAGGTTTCAAGGGTAACTTTTCCCTAGTGTACCTAGTTAAATACCTTCCTTCTCATCTTGCTTTGTTGTGCACTGTGCTGCACACCAAATTGGCTGTATTTCAGTGCTGCCAAATGTGCACAGTTTGATAAGCGTGTTGTAGCAAATCTTCAGGACGAAAGGCACTGTATAAACGTCAAGTTATTTACCCATTTTAAAGCATTTTATCCTCCAGAGCTGTAAATCCAGCACCATTTGCTAACACAAAATTAGCTTTTTAATGCTACAGGACCCTCCAACACTAACACATATAGCAACATCCACATTGTTGCTGGTGGGGTGGCCGAAGGTTGCTGTGCCTAGAAGGTGAAGCTTCAGCAATTCAAGTACTTTATTCACACTGGATTTAGAATCACATTAATAGGCCATACCAGGTCTCAGTTCAGCAGTTCTGTCACCCTGCCTTCACTTATGAGCAGTACAGACCACATATACTCACATAAATATAGTCAGCACTCACAGAAATCATCAGGAGCCGTAATCATATAAGCAAGGGCAGAATAGGACTCCCAATTTTTTGCTGATAAAGTCAGCATGAGATAGCACATCATTTCTGTCTATTACTGTATTTGCTTCATAGAAGATTTATGATTTCTTTTTCCACAATTAGTTGTGGTTGCCTGAAAACTTGAAAAAAATGGCAGAAAGCCTCCTTGTTTATTTCCAGGCTGGTGATGTTTCACACACCTCATGTTTTATCTTTGCTGGTGTTCCATCATGAATTATTTTTTTTTTTGTCAGACTATTTCCTTCAGCTTTCTGTTGCCTAAATTTGTCTTACTACTCTCACGTGCTTTTCTTAGAAGAATCAATCAATAGAAAGTGCTTTTAGCACTGGCACGGCACAGTGGTTTACTGCAGTGTAGGTGCTGGGTGGTGTCAACACTGCTGACCTTCTATATATTGGGATTTTGGTTAAGCAAGAGGTATCATGTGGTTCTCCTTTAATGTCTGTCTTTATGGTGCCTGGGCATGTCTGGAGCTCAGCTTTGTTAATACATGTTTGCTTTAGATTGTGAAAGAATACCTAAGAATCTTATTTACTGTTTTTTAAATGCTTCCCAAAGAATATTTGTTCTCATAAAGCATTTCTTGTAACAATATAATACTGAGAAAAAGGAGCACAAGAATATAAAGTATGAAAATATATTTGATCTTCACTGAATTTGTATTGTTATTTGTATTGAATTTGTATTGTAGTGGGGCAGAGTGTTACTGCTTGTTCCTCATTCTAGTCCTATAGATACAGTTAGTATGTTAAAAAGCTTTGGGATAAGGTCTATTTCCCATTCAAGCCATATGCATGAGATTTAAACTCCCGAGAACTAAGCTCCAGGTGGAATTTATTATGAATTTAGAACTACCTACAAGTCATAGTTCAAGAAATACTTCCTTGCTGGTCCTATTATAGTGGCCCTATAATTTTTACCCCCAAAGAAATGCAGTTTGTCAGAGAAGACTGGGAGCCACAGCCACATCTGGTAAGATAAGAGAGGTTTGTGTCTCAGATGGAAGACCTCAGCTCTGGGCTTTTTTCAGCTCTCATGGGCTTCAATCTATAGTGTACCCAATTGCCCCAACACTCCCTGGACATGCAGTTGTGAACAATGTGGGAACATGGTCCACCCCTGGCTGGAATTAAGACACTGCACAGCTGGGAAGAGAGAAGACGAAAGTGACAGGGAGTCTGGCTTCAGCAGTCTGCAAAGGATGTAGCATAAATGGCATCCTAGACCAGTTCCTGAGGGTAGGTGTATGCTTTTCATAGCACTTGCTTTGAATAAATCAGCATCTTATTAGTTGCTTCTCCAAAGCATATTCAGGCAGATTCTTGACTTTCTTTGAGACATCCAAGAGGACTTCAGAGTTAGAAAAAAAAGTTTAAACTAAGGTAATACTTAATATAATATCTGGTTTTAATTTGGCTAGTTTGATTAACTATGATTTAGATCATGGTTTTCATTACCTGTCTTGGGAAACATATAAGCATATGTGGACAACAAAAGGAAGGTGAGGGCAGCCTGTCAGGCACCTGCACTTTCCCAGCAACTGTTCGGTGTTGAAATTCAAGGAGTCAGGCTGGATTCTCCTGTTGTACTGAGAGACCCATCTTTCCTTTACTCAGTTCATCCTCTGCTATTACACTTCTTTTTTTTTTTTTCCTTTTTTTTTTCTTTTTTCCCTTTTTTTTTCTTTTGCATAATTATAGCAGCTATATATCTTTTGTCTTCCTTTATAATTGTAACATCTGACTGAAATTACGAGATGTCAGTCTCCAGATGGTTAAGATTTTCACAGGCCTAAGTTAAGTTGCAAGAGAGAGAATTTTTTTTTAAATATTGTCTTAGAAACTCTAAATAGGATGTAGTGTTACTACACCAGATAGAAATTTTGTTTTGTAAGGAAGATGTAGCTTGTCACAAAGCTGTGAGATAAAGCCTCACAAATTCTAGAGCCTTCATGCTCTGTCTTTTTCATTGAATTTACCTAGGATTAATGTCTGCAGAGGCGAACAGTAGAAATGAAGAACCCAAATGGCAACTGGGGGACTTCAGGGAGGTTCTATGATGAAAGTTATAGTTTAGTTTCTGGAACAAAATAAATGATGGAAAAGCAAATAAAAATGACTACTTGAAGCCATTTTTTAAATATCTCTGAGAATCAGTGTAAATTCATTTGGGAGATTTTTTTTTAAATTGCTTTAAAATTAGTTTTTTGATTTCTTTACTCCTGCCTAATGAAGATAGCTTGACTCCAGAAACTTCAATAAGTACATTTTTTACAGATATGTGGGAATACAAAGAATTAGAAGTCATAAGAAAAAGATACACTAATGAAATGACTGATATAGGTAAACACAGAAAGTGCTGTTTTGCATTTTGCCTTCTTATTTATTGCTTACAGAGACATGTAAAGGTCATCTTTTGCTAATGGCATTATAACGTTGGCTTCCTTGCTATCAAAATGTTAAATATTGTAAATAAATGTTTCTGTAAGCAAAGGATTTTAATTATAATAAATCTTTACATTTTCGGTTTAGCACCAGTCCATTTTCTTTCCATACTGAAGTTCTCAGTAATTTATTCATGACCTTTAACTGCTTTTAAGAAATGTAGATTGGGAATTATTGCTCTCCTGGCCATTGGAAGTGGGAAGGCAAGAATGCCTTGAGAAGTTTCAAGGGATTTTACTAATGAGATACACGTCTCACGTTAGAATATAACAGCTGAAGCTGCTGGTTTTGCTCATCCTGGTGTATATTTGGATGATCACTGCTTAAGATCACATGGAGATTTTTGATCTAAGATAAACAAGTAGACCACATAAGGATATACAATTTATTTCTGATGAATAATGTAGTTTGTTGATATTTATATATCATGTATATTTATGATATATGATATTTATATATAATGTAATTGTTGATAATTAATTTTTAGCCTTGTGATTCTGACTTTCCTCTCCTTAAATGCTGAGATAGTAAAAAAAAAAAAAATCCAAACCAAAAAAACCCAAACCCAAACTGGCTAATTTCAAAGTCTGAGTTGGAAAAATAAATAAAGAAAAGAATGTCTCTATATGTATGAATGTATGGGTAGGAGTATATAGGATATCTACCCATGTATATGTAATGTATGTTCAGAAACACAGATGTAAAATGTCTTTCTTGCCAAAATACCTTAATCCAACGGACTAACACTTGTAACACAAACTTCAAAGAAAGATTTAGAATGTAGACACCTAGTAAAAGCTTCTGCATAGCTTACTTTATGACTCAGAAAAGTCTGATAATTTGGCAAGATGACAAGGGTAGGGTGGAAAGCTCAGGAATTCTGTCTGTCTCCTTATGGTTTTGGGGGGTTTTTTTGTTTGTTTTGGGGTTTTTTTGGGGGTTTTTTGTTGTTGTTTGTTTGTTTGTTTTTTTAAACTTCCCCTACCATGATCTACTCTGGGTAACTCCTCCATCCTCTAATGGGAGTAGGCTTGGAGACAAGGGGGAGCATCTCCACCGAGGTCTGCAAAAGCTGTGCACTCCCTTCAACTGTAGCTCTCACCATGTGTAGGTGTCCTAGGGACAAAGGTGAAATACTGGAATTCTAGTCCCATGGTGTTCTCTGTAATCCTCCAGACAGTGTGCATCAGTAGTAAGGTATTAATGGATATACCAGGTTGGGGTTGCAAGACTTATTTGAAATAATGAATTCAGATTAGGGTGACTAAAACTGTGTCTGCATCTGCAGGAGTGGGAATGGCAGTGAAAGCCTGACTGAAATTTGGAAGTGAAGGTTCCAGAGAAGGGTGCTGGAACTCAAAGGGGAGAAGAGAACTCAGGAAGGGCTAAACAAAGCCCATGCTATCTCAGACATGTTATATTAGCAAATAATTGTGAAATACTGTCAAAATGTGCATCTTTCTCAGTGATAATGCCAAAAGTTGACATCCTCTTGGTTTACTTGGTTCCAGCAGGACATTCTGTCATGGATCTGTACTACCTAACCACTTTGATGACCTGTACTTCATATGGACTATTTGAGCTAGTGAATTAAATATTTTATCTTTTGATATTAAAGGAATGACTTGAATTACTATCAAATACAAGTTCAGGTCTCTACTATTTAACATGTTCTTGAACTGGCAATCCTTTTTAATATGTTTAATCTAATAATTAATGGGTTTTGACATAGACTCATCTGAGAGAGATTTTGTATAGACAAATGTAGTTAACCTGTTTTTTAAAACTACCTCATTTACTCTTATTCTCTACCTACTTACTACTCTGCAGTAAAGAAAAATAATGTTTCAGAAACTTCTTCTTCAACACACTTCAAATTTTGTAGAAAAATTTACTTTGGTCCCAGATATAATTTACCACTGAAAGAATAATACACTTATAAGAAAGATTAAGTTAGACTTATGATGAACTCAGCTGTAACCTTTTTTAGAGGAATGACTGTTATTGGCTTGTTTTGTTAGAGGTCATAAGAGATTCATGTCCTGTTTCTTTTCTAATGACTAAGGGATATGCTCCTTGCAAGCAGTAGAAATATTTTTTCCAGTATAGTATCTTGTGGCTAAAGTAGAGTTTTATTATTTTATCAATGTAAAGGTGTGATACAATGGAACTGAATTATAAGGTTTTGATTTCAGAAGTACAAATTAATAAATGTACTGTAGAAAGACATTTATCATGACGTACTTTATTCCCTTAATAAGCGTATGGCTTCTTTCCATTTATGAATGTTTTTTATAACAGGATTACCTCCTCATCTTTGCTACTGATAAGAAATATTTCAGTTCTTCTGAGGAAATCCTTAATATTGTAACAAGTTCTTGAACAGCATCAGGCCCATATGATGCATCATATCACTAAATTCTAGATTTACTTGCAAAATTTGGTTTGAGCTTCCAGATTGTAATACATGCTAGGTGTGCTCAAATTCAAATGTACAGCTCTGAATCATTTTCACACAGTTTTACTGTTTTATATGTGTGACCAATAAACATCTGCCATTAGATGCCTAGCAGTTAGCATTAGAAGACCTGGTGACTAGTTGTTTGCCAAATGTTCTATTTAGGTTTAAACTTTACACATTAGGGCCTGCCTAAAATTAAAAATCATCAGAAGTTAATTGTATAAAAGTCACTATCCACCCAGTGAATGGAGAGAGCGAGCACATGGGAGTCTTCAGGTGGGAAGGAGGAAACTGAGAACAACAGTAAAAATGGAAATGAAGAAAGGGATTAAGCCATTTCTAGGAGCACAGCACTGTCAGGGTAGGGCTAGTTCTGGCAAGGGATGGGGTTGAATGTTTTGAGGGATGAGTTAACGAGGGCAAAGAGTGAAAGGTATCTGGGATCAGAAGGGAGAAATAGAGGAAATGGGGATGGGTAAAGCAGAAGTATTCAACATCAGTCAGAGAAAATTAAGTGAGCTTAAATGAATTAGTTTAGATATTAAAAATAACACCTCTGTGGTAAAAGGCTTCTCAGTAGGAAATAAACACCTTCTGCAGAGCACTCAGTATGCTTCCTCTATTAAGTTGACTCCTTCAGCTTGCTCTGTTCCTCAGTGCATTATGTGATATAGATATCCTAGAATTCAATGTCTGAAGGAGCATGCTAAGGCTGGTTGAGTAAAAAAACTTGAAACTGAGATGATAGGCTCTTACAGGTCCAGTTTAGTAAAAAAAAAAAAAAAAAAAAAAGGCAGAACTGAGAAAATGAGTGAAGAGGAGAAAGAAATAGAAGTCAGAAGAACAGCTTGGAAGAGAGGAAAGGTCAGGCCTGTGAGGATCAGGCAGAAGAGTCTGTTCCCCAGATGGTCAGTGCCTTGGGATGGCCACCAGGGTTCATGAACACAGTCATTCTTCTGTAAAAGTTTCTAAAAAAAACCTCAGCAGATTCTGGACTGATCTTTCAATTGGTGGTGATACAACTGTCACCTGCCCTCTACTGCTGCTACCTACTCTCCTATTCTCTTGTCAGGTACAAAAAAATTTGTGGTAGATGTAAAAGCTCCCCAAACAGCTAATGTTGGAACACTGATGTAAAGCACCTAATGGGGTTTGGTTATTTTTGCTTTTCTTTTAAAATCAAACTAGACAACTAAGAAATAATTTGCAGCAGGAGCTTAAAAGAACACAACTAAAGCAATGAAGGTAGAGCTTAACATTTGGAAATAGCATTGTTCTGGATGCTTCTGCATCTTTAATGCCTTCCACTTCTAAGATTCTTACAAGTTTTTTCCTTGTTTACACTTCAAAGAGCAGGATGGGTCTACTCTGGGAATTCATCAATACTGAGTAATAAAAGGAAAGTATTTTTTTGATCTGACTTCCGCCTCACTTGTTGCAAAAGTTGGAAAGCATACTCTTTAAGTAAGCAAAGGAGTGCTAAGCATTATTTCAGGATAGATGTAGTTGCCACATGCTCTGAGAAACTGTATTGTAAGCCTGCCACTGACATCAACTTCCTCTCTTAAGCCTGACAAGTGATTAAAGCAGACTGCTCCTAGGTGTGATTTCATGTTCCTTATTTTTAAGATTTCTAACCTAAGATCCAGATTTGCAGATGTGCAGCTTGTCCTCTTTCTTGGAAAATGGACTTCAATGCACGAATTGCTGCATGTGCTCAGAATGTTGAAAATCAGGTCTTAAGTGTCTCATCCTGATCCCCAGGAAATAATGAATGCCTTGACCTTAATCTCTCTGTGCCTTGTTTGTAGTAGCCGTAGCCAGTAGTGTAAAGGCTGTTGTGAAAATAAATTAGTGAACTTTTCAGAAAATCCTTTGAAGTAGGGATAAAAGCATCATCAAAGTAGCTGAGAAAATTAATAACTCTGGGAAGAAATTAATAACTTTTTAGAGCAGGTTGTGAATAATATGCTCTAAGTAACGCATGGAGCAATGTGATGAGCAGCAAGAAGAAAACAAAATATTGAATTATTACTTAATTAAGAGAGTACTGTCCATCAGGGGCTCTCAATAATGTAGAGATTATGGAAAAAAAAACAACAACCCAGCATGCAAAAATATAATCATACTGTATATGCAAAAGCAGCTATGTAAAAGTTGCACAGTCAGACTCTGGAATATCCTTACATTTGAGTACTCAACCTTGCAACCATTTTAATGTTCTTTGATTAGAATTTTGTTTCATAAAACTCATGTGCACATAAATCTGTGTATATTTCTGCACAAATGTTTATTACACAGATTCTAATTGGGTGATTACATTCTATTTCTGTAACAAGCTAGATTTTTCCTATTCAAGCTTTAGTTTTAGTAGACCCTAGAGGCCTAATCCAGGCTTGAGCTTTACTGTTCAAGCATGATTATAACAGTCTTTTCACCGTAAGTGTTAATGGTGTTATAAATTATTTGGGGTTAGCACTCAATGGGTTTTGTGAGTTTGAAGTTTTGTGAAGTTTCATAACAAAGTAAGTCAGCTCTCTTAGAGTTTTGGCTGTTAAAAATCTTGTTCTGCAACTGATGGTAACACTGTGTACACCAGGTGACCTTTCCTGGACAATTTGAAATCTCTAGTTTATAAATTGTTGTTATCCCTTCCCCTCCAACCCCACTCCTCCTTCCAGGTGTACAGATTAAAAAAATTAGCTGTGAGGTGTCAAGGTAAACCTATATTCAGTACTATTGTCATGTTTGTGGATTCTGCCAAAAAGAAGTTTACATGAAATACAGAATGATTCTAAAAGTCACATTAAAAGCTCACATAGGATTTGAATATAGATTGGCTTGCAGCAGTACAGCTGCTATATTCAGATTGAAATAGTGTCAGACAAAAGAAATGGAAAGTTATTTGTCTGTTTGGGTGACTTGGGGTTGTTAGTCTGTCTTTTGCTTTTCTAAATACAGTATAGATAGGAAGACATCGATTTGTGCAAGTGATGAGGAAGAAAGTATGGGCACCACAGTTACAAAAAGCAATTTATAACTGGAAAAAAAGAAATCTTTAAATTGCTGATGCTGAAGAAGGACTTAGCCAGAGAAAGGGGCATCTTGTCTTTACTTTGAAACATTGCAATCCCATCTTTTGCCAACTAGTCATAACTGCACAGCCTGTCAGAAATGCATGTAAGCTTTCCATCTAAGTCAGTGAAAGGTTAGCAATTGGTGTTTCCATGCATTTTTATGCCCATTGTAAGAGCACTCTCAACCAGTACACCTCATAAAAATGTATAATAATGGTACAATGCTTTGATTTATAGAAACTGACAAAATCCCTTGCAGTGACTGCAATCTCTTCTTGACACAGGTTCTGAAGAACCTGGAATGCTATTCTTTCTAGAATTGTAACAAGCTGAAATTTCTGTTTTGCAGAATTTTTTGCAAAATCTACATCAGCAAGCTTCAAAGGCATAAAATGGAAATTAAAATGGCAATAAAAATTTTAAAAACATAATTAACCTTAAAAAAATGTTTTGCTGTAACATAAAAATATGCTTCTGAAAGAAGAAACTTGTTCTGAAATTAAAAACAAGTGTTCCATTCCAAAAATAAAATTTGATCAAAATGTGTACACTGCTGTGATAAGTTTCAATACTGACAGTGTGCCTTTCTGTGTATGTTTTCCAAATTTGAAGATACTTTCTGATGGAAAATTGTTCTGTCAAAAATATTCTAATCTGTTCAAGTTGTACCACACTTTTATCTAAGCCATACGAATAAATGTATTTCTTTGATATGGAAATTCATTTCTAACTAGGAATAGGAAGTATCTTTCTGAGCAGAAAATACTTTCATTAAAAGTTATTTGAGTTTAACAGTTGTGCATGTTGATATACTTCAGCACATTTCTCAGTCCTATCAAATTACATGACAAGATTATAAGATAAAAATATGTATGAAGTCCTGTTTTAGTGACAAACGTTCAATTTTCTTGTAAAATGGACTGTAGTGAAGTAGAAATATATGGAAATTATTTTTCTTTTTTAAAGTTAGAGTTTAATTCTGGTTTGGAATAAAAGTTTAAAAAAAAAAAATAAAAATCTGTATACCTGACACCATTCCACATTTCAGATTCGCAAGACAGGGAGATTCTGAAAGTGGTGAGCTCTATCCAGACTTGAAGTCTTGAGTTTGTTTGGAAGCATGTACTCCAGGGCTTCTACATTCCCCAAATCTCCTCCTTGGCTTTTTAGCTAGATGATAGGATAAGTGAGAGCATTTGAGATGGCTCTTGGTATCTCAACTCTTTTTGTCTTTTCTGTCTTCTGCAATGTAAGGCTTGGAAGCTCAAGATATTCAAATTAATATCTGAAGCTGTCAGGGAGATTTGGAAAACATGGGTTCTCCTGCAAATTGACAGAAATTGAATAATCTCCATGAAACATGGTTTCAGTGAACCAGTACTCTTATACAGAAGACCATATATAATGCTCAGTGACATCTTTCTTCTGTTGCACAGCTGTTTTGGCAAAGCTGTCTGCTAAAGCCCTTTTTTACAGCAGAAGAACTACAACTTTATCTCCTTGGCTCTGTCAGATGTGGCTGAGTAGAAAAAAGGACCATTTTCAGAACACACCATAATGAAAAACAATTCTGGCTTGGAAAAAACTGCACAGAGGCATGGCAGTGCTGGATGAGTGATTACGTCTCTGACTGACATATGTCATAGTTGACAAGTGAAAGTTAAGGCTCATTGGGAGACATAATTTGAGCTAATCATACACATTGCCAGGTTCTAACTGAGCAGTAAAGATCTGACATTCTCGAAGATTGTTCAATATCTGCAGCAAGAACTAGAAAAGCAAACAGTGCTTTGGGATGTTTAAACAGAAAATAGTGCTATGTTACACATAAGTCTAGTATAACCATTCAGCTGGCATACAACATTCAGGTCTGGTCAAAAAAAGAATAGATATTTGAAGAGAGGCTGAGTAGAAATACTTCCATATAAAGATTCAACATGTTATTTTAATTTAGAAGGGAATGAAGAGAAGAAATTATAAAATGTGTAAGTAGGTACATATGGGGAAGATAAAGTGCGCTTTCTTACTTAGATTTGTTTTGTTATTGTATAAGAAAGAATGGATAGCTGAAAGAAAATAAAGAACAAAACTGCACTTTTGTAAAATACAAACTTCGTAAGCATAGACTACATGTGAATCTCATTTTCACAGACAGGGTAGAATTGAGGCCAAGACCTTAATGCAGTTTTTAGATGAATTAGCCATTTTCATGCTTCTTTTGACTTTGTATTATATCAAATAAAGATTTTGTAATCAATATGCCTTTCAGGCTTAAGAGTTTAGAAGAAAAATCCCCAATGGGCAGATTATTCCATAACTGTTCATTATTTTCCCCAAGGCATCTTGCATTGCTCTCTGTTTGAGACAGGCTATGGAAATAAACCAGTGTTACAACTTGTTAAAAAAAGTATACCGTACAGTATTTTGAATTCAATTTTTTAATGATGTTAGGCCTGGCTATGTTAAAGCACTTTTCAGACATTGTGAGTTCGAAAAACATACAGACATCCCTATAAATTCTTGTCATGCCTCCTATTAAAGATGATTTTCTGCTCTAGCTCATTCTCTGTATACCAGTGATACAGATAACAGAGATCACAGACAAGAAGCGATGCCAAAAACCAAGAAAAAGGTTTATCAGCCAAAGGAAATATAACTCAGTATACAGTATAATGACTGGCTTAATTTTGTAGTCCTTCCTATTTACGAATCTTCTCCAACTCAAAATCAATTCTGAACTCAATCAAAGGCTCTTAAATGCTTTATAAATAAAAAGCTGTTGTTTTAACACTTCTTTTTCTTTAAATTTAGGCTGGGAGAATAAAAATATTATTTACCTGAAATATCAAGGGAACCAAAACATACAAAAACATCATGAAGCATTTAAGATACTTATGATTAATTAGCTAATCTATTAATGAGAGACTGAGGAGCATTTAGAAATATTTGAAGTGTGTTTAATTAACAGTTTTTATGATCCCTTGTTTTTTTCAGTGTTGTTTGCCATCTCAGACTGTGAAATCAAAGATTTACAAGCTTGTTACACTTTGCACATGTAATTTTGCAGTTACTCTTAGACTGCTATAGAATTGCTGTGGTCTGAGGCCCTTCACAGCAACAATCTCTCATGTTATTTGTCTGTGCTTAGGAAAATAAGATCTTTACCTTGTTCATGCTTCAATACTAGGTACAATAAATAAAATATGAAATGAAGTCTTGCCTTCCTGAAATCAGTTAAGTGACAGTTATGTTGGTCACTTCAGTGGGATCAAGACCAGAACAGAGATACGCAAACCTATTAGACTCTTGTCTGTAGTGATGACCAGCTGTAAATGGATACAAAGTCAGAACAAGCTTGTCATAACAGTTCTGCAGAATATTGTCAGCCACAGAGTTTAAGATGTTACCTTTGTACTTACTAGCTCTGATAAACCTTTCTCCTTTACCTTGCCCAGTCTCCTCTTATATTAATCTAAATTTTTAGCATCCACATACTCCTGAAGAAGTATTTCCACAGCTTAACTACACATTGCATCAACATCTTCCTTGAACTGCAAGATTTCATTTGATACCCCCTACTTCTTGTATTTGAGAAGATGGTGAATAACATAACACTTTCTGCTATAATAAAACATAAAGAAAACTCAACATCTCACTCTTGCTTCTCTTATAGGAGCAAGTTGTCCTGCTGAGTTTTAAGATGAAATTATCACTGTAATAGAGAATTTTGCCCTATTATTTGTGATATGATAGGACCCTGTAAAGGCCTTTTATTAGAAAGAAAAAGGTCTTGCAGCCTCCAAAGTACTTGTTTTCATTATAATGGAAAGCTTTACTTTAGGGAGGAATGATAAAAAGCAAAGTACATTTATTGAATTTTATTGAGTGCAGGCAGGAGTTCTGCTGCACTGAGGCCCTTAACATTTGTTTACTGGTTTGCTGTGGGTATCTCCTCTGTCAACATACTGTTTCTTACTGATATCTTACCTCAAGGTCTCTAATTTTCCTTAAGTTTTACAAAGGCCAAAGAGGCAGACAGTGCTTTCTTTAATTTTTCACATGGGTGGCCAAAAGAAAAAATGTAAGTGTTGGAACACTTTATATCAACAAGGTGTTTATATAGCAAAATGTTTGTAGTCAGTGGATACCTTGCACTAGCAAAAGCAGATCACCACCTGTGGGACCACAGTGGAGGGTGATAGTACAGTGGAAAAGGGAAAGAAAAGGCTTGTGAGAAAATTAAACTGTAGCGCAAGTTCTCCAATGTGTGCAAAATATCTAAAAGTGCCATACCATAATATTATGGCAGACCAATACAAACTGGATACAGATAACCACCCACACAGAATTCACAGGATGATGTGGGGTTTAGGACTGGGTTTTAGGAATGTTGTCTCTCAAACATCAGTGGGGGTCCTTCCACTTAATGAAAATTAAATGATGCTGCTCTTCAGCAAGGTGGTTAAGAACAAGCCTAGGTTTCAGGCACAGGAGTAATTGACTTCAGACGGACCTTGTACAGGAGTAAGTGACTTAGTGAATTGAGACTATATGGAATAATACACTGTCTGATGGGACTAACTATGAAACTAAAACCATGAAATCTAATGGAAATAGAAATATAAAAGTAGCAGATTTTAGTTTCTTTTTTTTTTTTTTTCGTAAACATGCTGTATTTGATTTATTCATTTCTGTTCACAAAAATCTTCCCTAAAACTCTGTCTTTCAGTACTCAAATTTGTTTTGAAAAGATTGGTATTATTTTGACAAAATTAAATACCCTCTTAAAGGTCCAAAAGAAAGCATTTTTCAAAACTGGAACATTTACAAATGACACAGAACCCAGTCTTTACTACTTCAAAAAGTAAATGCTGGGTTTTATATCAGGCTGGTTTGAATTGATAAGAAGTGTCAGAATAGATATGCTTTGCAAAAAGATAGCACAGCAGGGCGGGGTTTTGTTCAGTGCCTGTTTTTATGCTGCCTGCATTCATTTCTGTTGAAACTAAACAATGGAATACAGTATCTGTAATTATTCAGAAAGGCACATTTGCAGTTATAATTCTATCACGTGCAAAATTACTATTCAAAAATTAAAGGGAAGGAATAAATTCTTTATGGCTTTAATTTAAAAATATCTGATAATATGATAGAACAATTTATATTTGTCGTAAATGTGGAAGTGTTTGGTTGTTTGTTTTTTTTTTTTTTACTTTGCTGATTTTAAGTTGATTTAAAAGTATCAACTTATCAATACAACTAGTAGCAACTAAGTTTATGACAGCAAGGGTGATTCTGTTAATTTTTCCTTTTTTTGTTAAGAATTTTTTTAGTTGGAAATACTTATTCTGGTTGATTAAAACTGACAAGAGGTCTTACTCTTACCCTGTTCAACTCTTACTGGCCAGATCTTTTGGACATTTCATCATGGCTGGGAAGACTTCAGCCAGCAGAATTCAACAATTTCTGTACCATCTCTCTGTCAGGGCATGCTGGTGTATTAGTTAGAGTGCTCTGGTTTGGCTTGTACCAGATCCTGCAGCTCCAAAGCAGCATAAAAATTAAAGAACACATCAGTGATGTAAGCCCTCATAAATAGTTTTGTAAGAAATAGATGCTGAATAAAGGGGGGGTTCATCCGTAATTTATTCATTTTGAAGTAAAAATTTCCATTGACTTTAACTTTCCATAGGTAGTTACTAACTGTGGGTAGTGTCAATTTCTGAGGTTATTTTACAAAAAGCATGGAATTAACATGTTTATTGTTAATAACAGTTTTATATTGCTTACTAATCATCTGGGGATTAGACACTATAGCAATCATTTGGTTTGACCTTCTTAACTCATGCTAACTGCTAGTTATAAAAATAATTACTTGGAAGTGAAAATATACAGCTCACACAAGTATTTGTTTAGCTAGCCTTTGTATTCTTATGCTTTGTGTTCAGAAGTCCCTTACTATACAAAGAACTTGATGTACAGTGTGTGAGGGTTTGCTTGGCTTTGTGCACTCTGCACACTTTCTGACTGAATCTGCAGGAGGAAAACAAAGATAAAAGCTTTTTTCTCCTGAGCATTTTGCGTTCATAGAGACTAATAGCCAATTAAGAAAAAAGGAAATATTTAATGGCTAAAAGCCAGTAATATTATTTGTCCCAGGTCAATTTGACATTTAATATGTTGTTTCCTCTTCAACAATATTACTACAAGGGGCAATTTAAACATTTAAAGAAAGAGACTGAACTGTTTCCATCTTGCATAGTTTGTTGAGTTTTTTTAACATAGGTGGTGTTTTACCATTACAGCAGTGACATTTATTTGTGCCCATAGATGCCTCATAAGTAAGATTCTTCTGTGTAGTAAGGCTTTATTAAGACTCATAATGACTTCCTCAAGAATTATTAGTATTTTAAATAATTTAGGGCTATTGATCTGTTGAATTCTTTTTTCCAGAACTATGAGTAAAAAAGTGGGGAAAGCAGTTATACCTTTTTGTGTGTGCTTTTATTTTGGTAGATTAATGCAGGATTATTGAATAGCTGTGTGAATTCAATAAGAATGCCTAGGATGTCAGAAACATCTCTCATTTGTCAGTAGCAATAATGATATAGATTCATGAACAATCAGTAGCTACTGAAAGTTTTGATCTTTAGTTAAATAGTTTCTCTGAATCACTACAAATTCTTGAGTGTCTGGTAGTCACAATAAGCACTTTTTTGATGGACCAGCGTGAAGGAAAAGTGTCAGTAATTGATCATAATTTATAACAGTTAAATAATTACTTTAGACAGTTCCTGAGAATATATTTTTTTTAGGTATTATGTATAAATAAACGTCACTTTTCAGAGCAAAAACTGTAAATGGTAACCACTGGGTTAGAATTAAGAGCTGTAGTTGATGGTAGCAAAAACCTGCTCATTTTGATGTCCATAAGTCTGTGGGCATTTTCAGTTTATCTGGTATTACTGTTCCATGCTATCTTTTATAGCTAATGACTGGCAAAGAGAAGCCATGTTTTTACTGAATTTTCCTTCCTTTCAACTGATAAATACAAAAATAAGCTGAGCTATTTATTGTGTACTTTTGCCAGTTGAAACAGTGAATGCACCTATTTCAGTATCTCCATATAACACATCACTGGCATTTAAGGCATTCATTAGGTCATGATAAATAACTGGTCTTATCTGTTAGGTAGGGAAAAATCACTGCTTTTTAAGTCTTTTTTTTACAGCTCACCAAAAAAGATGTTTGTCACACCAAGTCTTCCTTTGATTAAGTGATAATCCAGAGAAGACTATAACGCAGCTTTTTTTGATTTTTGTATTTTGTTTGTTTTCAAAAGGCAATTACAATTTATGATGGTACAAAAAGAAATAAAATTGGAATCCCTAACAGAATAAAAATACCAGCAGACACAAAATGCATAGACCCTGACCTGTAGTATTCTGGAAGCAAGGAGAGTATATAAAAGGAAGGGTTACTACTCTTGTTCTTAGACTGTTCTCTGAGCATCAGCCACAGGCCACTGTCTAGAGATAACAAGATGGTTGTTCTAGGTATAGTATAATTGTATCTAGTTACACCTTATTTAATATGAGCCTGAAGAAAATCTCATGGAAATTATCAGAATGGTCACTGGGAAAAAAGAAAATGACACCTTCTCCACCTAATGCTCTAGAGAGGTCATCATAATTGTTGGCAGAAATTTGTTTTACAGATGAGTGCCTTTAAACAGGAGACTTTCTTGAAATCCCTCCCTGAAATATCCATCATCTCCGTTAGGTCTGTGGATTCTTCTATTCCCTTATTAGACTATATTACTAAATGATTACAAAAAGTTAAAATGTATCCTTTGCATTGTGCATAGATAGAAATGTCTCTATTGCTGTTTAGTTATGGACATAGAATTCTCTGGTCACCTTCTTTAGACAGATAAGTAATGTTACATACCAAGTTCTAGTATTCAACATTCTCAGTCATCCCTAAAAATGTTCCCTACCTTAAATCAGTTTCCTAGTCCTGCATCTCTTCAGGCTTTCTTACACAGTCAAAATGTTTTTTAATTGGTTAAAATCCTCCTGGCTACTGTGGTTAGTACTGTAAAAAACAGTTTCCTGTGGAGTTTTCTGGTTTAATAGTTTGTTCAGATCTGGTTTACAAAAACACCTCTACTGTTTTCCATTACAGACAGAAAAATACCATATACTCAGCTAAATCTCTGTAAATATAATGATTAAGTAATTCATATATATAATCCATGAGTTAGTAAGGCTTCCTTCAGTCCTGCAGATACAGATGTCTTTTCAGATGCGTGACTTTTGTTTGTTATACCTCAATGATTGCATTCCTTTGCAAAATATTTCATCATCCTGGGATAGCGAAAAAAACTCAGTGCTTCTGTCTAATTTTCTACCCAGTATAAATGAATTTTGATTCTATCACTTGTGCTTATTAATACTGAGTTATGAGACCAGAGCCTGGGAACAAGACATTTGCAGACTACCTGTCTTGCCTATGTATTACAAAGGGATTTACAAGTTCCCTACTAAATCACTTCTTTTGATGAAGTGGGATTGACAAATATTTTGTTTCTTTTTGGATTTTGAAGGATAGATCCTCCTGTACACTCGTCTTAGTTAATGTCTTTGTGAGATACAGAATGTTCACGACACTATTTCTCCCTATACTAAGGAAAATCCTTGCCACAGAAGCAACGGAGAGAACACATTCAGTTCCATGCAGGTCCTGGTTAGCATGCCCAGAGGAAAGTGTTAACACTAACGATTAAGTCCTCTGTACTTTTTGTGGGCCTACTGATAGTGAATAGTGTAAGCTCTACCTGGAAGAGATTTCTTTCTTCTACACAAGTTAGCCACAGCTTTATGACAAGCCCCCAGCCCCCAGAGGACAGTGTTAATTTACAGGCAGACTTACTTTCATTTCCTCTGGGGTGATGAACATTTTGCTCTAGTTAGGGAACAGAAGCCTAACTCGAAACAGTAATACTTTTATTTATATATGTTTTAAAATATGTTCTGTCAGTATTTGATCAAAACTTACAATCTCAGTCATTCATCAGAAGCCTATTGTACCAGGCAGCATATAAACATGGCATGAAAATATTGCCCTTGCTTAAAAGGATTATAAAACAAGAGATGGTAGTTTGCTACAGACAGATGGGGAAGTGGGTTGAAACAAGGAGACAGAGCTGCTCAGCTGAAGAAGCATCAGCATCAGCCTACCAGTGACTTAATCACTGTCGGTCAGTGGAAAGTTTCAAGGAGGGATTTAGAGGAGGAGCTCTGTGAATGATTACAGGGAACTCTTATAAGACATTAGAGGCAACTTTGAAGATTTTGTATATTTGAAAATACAGTTAGTAGCAATGAAAGTATAATAACTTGATTATATATATATATAGCTCATATAAATGAGCTGCATAGTGGTGGTACAGTGAACACAGTGCCCTGAGAAATTGATCCTTGCAGAAATAGTAGATATTTGAAAGATGCAATTGCCTTTGTTAAAGCAAGACTTTAATGCCTTGCTGGATAGTTCTTCATTGTTGTGAAAAGTGTCTCTGCTCAATCATGTGTGAAATGTAGGAAAAAACCTGCACACACCCTTTTTTTTTTTTTTACTACTGCAGTTCAAATAGTTGTTCTTATTTCTACTTTCTTTCAAATCAAACATCAGTTATTTTCCTGTGTTACTTAAAAATATCACATTAATGTATTTAGGTTTTCCTTATATTTCCCTTGTATTTGTACTCCATTATGACTAATACTATAACAGAGATGTTATCATCCAGCTGTTCCTAAAAGATCAACATGAATACCTTCATAGAGCTATTTTCCATGTCCTTTATAGAAGAATTAGTTTTCTGACATATCACTTTCCATTGAGGCATGACTCTCTGATCAAGGAAAACTATTTGTATTGAAGTTGGCAAAAAGTTTTGACTAGAAGTCTTTCAAAAAGTGAAAACATAAAAATAAAAACTTCTCTATATATCTAGGACAAAGTATTCTCATTTCTTATCTTAAAACACTTTTTTTTTTTTCTGAAGTTAATCTTTATTTCTCAAATATTTATTAAAAAGTTTCAGATTAAAAGATTATTTTCTTGACTTCAAGCACCTTTGCTGTACTTTTTTAAAAATTATAACAACTTTTTTGTCCTAGTTTGTTTATCAGATCTATTTTACATATACATTTATTATTAGATTTATTATAGAGTATTGATTTGTCAAGCATTATAATGTGATGGTGGCTCAAATTTACATTGCATGCAGAATTACTCTGTATATTGTTTAGATTGCTACTGTATCATATATCCTTGGATACTACACATTAGGGAAAATAAGCATAATATTTCTCTGGTTTTCATGTTTGTTTAGCTTAAACTTTATGTACATACAGAATTTTGGGTGACCTAGAAGTTGCATTAAGAACTTGCATATATATTTCTTTTTATCTTATTGTCTTTTATCATGAGACCTTTTTTGATACACCCAACAATAACAGTGCTTCATAATTTTTAATCTTTAATTCACCACCATATCGGATATATATTAGCTAAAAGTGTCAATAAAAAAAGCATAAAATTTATTACAAGACTACTTTTGTAAGTATGAAATGTATTCAATAAAATCTGGCAAGGATCCACAAATCTATTTTTAAAGAACTCGGGAATTTTGTAAATGGTATGAAAAAAATGAAGCAATGTAGACCTGAGTACTATTTCTCATGTGTAACCCACAGGCTCCTAACTATGCAAAAATGTGTCACTCATGATGAAAATCCAGTTTTGCAACAACAAAATAAGTATTGGTTTCTTATTTATTTATTGCTGCAAAAGTTCCTTGGAATAGCGGTGTCATCCTCTCTGCTATTTTTTGCTGTGAAGATGGTTCTTCTTTTTCTAAGCGGTGCACATGTGTAGAGTTGATGTAGTGGGAATAAGGAATGCCATGTCTGATTCATTAGTTGCAATTACTTATCATTATTCATTATTTATTTTGATTTATAATGGATAAAAAGAACCTACCCAGGGCCATTTTAGCATGAATGATAAATGGAGTCTCATAAAACGATTAAACTGGCAACTACTGCTTGTCTCTTAAGTGGACAATAATTAATGTAAGATTGAGAAAATTCCAACTGATGTTTTCCTCAGTCTTTTTTATGCAACTCTAATTACAAAATCTGGCCAATCTTCCCTAAAGCTAGGAAACTTACGGATTTTTTTAGCAAATGATGAAGAAACAAATTAAGGCCTTGCGTAAAATTAGGCACTTTTCTCATCATAGTCAACAACACTTATTCTTCAGTGTCAGCTGTCAATTCAGTCTAGAGTCTGCAGGGAAAAACCTGTCATGGAAAGGTTTGAGTGAAAAATGCTTATGTTCTTGGTCAGGGTATCTGTCAGAAGATCTAGAACCTCTTCCACAAGCTGGAAAGAGTCTTTCATGATACATGTACTTTCATGAAGTACAGCTACACTTTAGATAATTAAAATTCTCCAACGAGAAGAGGAAAGGACATCAGCTGTTAGGATGTCAGGACACTGTTAATACAATAATATAGTATACCAATTAATTACATGTTTCCTAAAGCAGTTACATAGAAAAGTAGCATCTATATACACACATATGCTATTTCAAAACCTTATCAGAATTATACTGGAAAAGGGAAGTATGCTCATAGTTCACATACTTTGATTCTATTGCCATTCAGCATTTAGGTGCTACAGTATTTCAATTTCTATCTGCCTAGTTATGCTATTAACTTTGCCGTCCTTTGTAAAGGAAAATCTTTGTGCCAAGGATAGCCTTTCAAATATAAAAATAAGCAAACATAATTGAGCTGGCAGTCACTGAGAAAGCAATTCTAAACATCTTTGATTCAAAGATAAAAAGTTTAATTTACCTATCATTATGCAAGTATTCTTTCTCTCTTAGGAGCAAGAAGAATTTCTTGAGAAGGGCTACCTGCCTGCCCTGTGGCAGGCATATGCTTAAAGGAAATTAGCTGTCTATTGTTGGTTGCAGTGATTCCTGAGTGCAGGAGTTCTCTGTATTGTAACTCTCAGTATGCATAAATTTGAAGCAACGTTTATCCTTGGCAGACAGTCTCCAGCGAAGTCAGGCCTCAGTATCTTGTGAAATTGTAAGAACTGGAGGTCTTCATTTTTGTGCCCTGAAGAGAAATGAAATTTAGTGGCCAGTCATCTGTGGTACATTCCTTTAGTAAGATCTGCACCATAGAGTCAATATGGTTGTGAGTAACAGGACTAGGTGTGGTTTTGTTCAGCAAATCTTGCAAGGGACAGCATAGCCACTGGTGTCTCCCTGAGTCTTTCTGCCCAATGTGGTCTTCAAACAAGAATGGTAGGAGCACCCCTCAGTTCATGGGAACACCATGCATCCTTCTCTGTCAGTCACACAACAAAGAATGGTGTCTTGCTAATCAATTATCTGTCAATGTATACACATTACCTATAGGCCATTGAAAGTTTTCCACTCAGCCACCTAGGAAGGCAGTATGTCTAAGCATGCTAGTGAAGATATGTAAGTGTAGTACTAGTTGTTCTATCAGCTGTAGAGCTAATGAGAGTGCCTGGTTTCCTACAGACTTTTGTCCTTTAATCTTTCAGATCTGTCTTCCATGGCAATAACATCTGTTCCTTCCTGGGTCTATCTGTGACATCCCTGCAGATAAAGCATTTTGTCATTAGTCTGCAACTAGATATGGCCAATTGCCTGGCCCAGATGCCTTCGGAGGGGATATGTAGCTGTTATATCCTGCCTACCTTCCTCTCAGGAAATTGTATCTCAGGATATAGCTGTGTCCACAGTTACCTGTTTGCCTCCCCTTTTTCTAGTCTTCAATTATAGAACATCGCTTAGGAAGCAAAATCTTCTTTGAGCTTCTACCCCTTTGCTAAATCTACCTGAAATTGGCCCATTGGCTCAAAATTTATTTGGGAGATGACAGGGAAAGACAAGAAGATAGAGCAAACCTTCTGTCTGAAGACATTTTTAAACTAAACCTATTTCTTAAAATTCTAACTTTAATATATATATGAAATATCTTAAACTTATTTGATAAAATGAGATAATATTAATATAATGGATAAAAGGAAAATAGTCTGTATTCATCACCTTCACAAATACATGTAGGATCCATTGTATAGTGTTTAGAATGCAGCCTTCATCATATTAATCCTCTAAGTAAATTTACAAAGTTCACTTTCCCAGTAGGAGTAGCACACTATTTGAATATGTTTTTTAACCGGTGTCTTGAGTGGTTTTATTATTTATTGACCAACAAACAGAATTTTGATTAACATACATAATACCAGGATTTGCACAGAGTTTATGTAAAAGTGAGAGCAAGTGTGGTGACTTGTGTCCAAGAATCATTTTAGAATAGACACTTAGACCACTGCTTTTTATAGTTTCTATCAATGTTTTCACACTTTCTCTATTCTAGGAATCTGTGCAAAGGCTGATATTGTAGACTTCTGAGATCTTGTTGATCTCAATCACAGATTTTTCTATATAAAGAGTATAAATCGGAAAGTTGCTAGATTTCTATTACACATACCTAAAACCACAGATTGCTTAGAAGGTAAACACTAATGGACATGAGAAAAATTTGCTTTATTTAATGTTACATACTTTTTTTTTTCCCCTTCCAAATTAAGATTTAAATTGTGCACAGACAACGTAACAAATTGCTCCCATCCGTGCCCTGACACTTCATCAGTTAATGGATAGATAGGTGGAACTTCAGAAATAAATTATTACCATTAAAAATAAAAAAAAATCAACTATAAGAGCTTGATTACCACTGCAAGACTTGTCCTAATATTAAGACTGCAGCACGTGCTGCATATAAATGCCTGGTTTCTGTGGTATAGGGCAAGATGAATGACTCTGCTACCGTGTGCTTACTAATTAATAAGCATTGAAGATAGACTTGTCATGAGAGAATAGTCATCTCCAGTACAACTAGGAAGCAAATGATCTTGCTGCTTAGACCAAAAGATGAATATGGAAGCAGGCTGGATGCTGCTGGAACAAAAGGAAAGTAGCTCACAGAAGACTATTAGGTGTCAAAGACACTTTAAGTCTGTATCAAGAGTTTGACACCATAACGTTATGAGACTCACAGTTTTTACTGGCAACTCTAAACTGAATGGACAATGAAAAAAAGGAAGCAGAAAGGAAGAGCTTAAGCAGACAGTGCTGCCAACATCCATTAGTTTTATTCTGTGTAATCATTTTTCTGCTATTCCTCCAACATCTTATTTAATGCTTCCAACACTTGCAGTAAGTTTTGCCTCTGCCTTCTCTTAAAATGCTTATATTTTTATGCAACGGTGAAAATAAGTTAAGAATTTGTTAGAAAATTAGTCGTTTATAATCAGTTGTGATAATTCTGTGATAATTTTATTAGAACAGCCTTACCTTAAAATCAGACAAATGTAATATATTTCTGCCAGATAATCTAATTTTCCTTTCTGGGTCTAACAACACATTTGTCGGTGAACACCTGTTTTTAATAAATAATTGAAGCTGCTGATCTTCTGCTTTGTAGAAGTGTCACACTAAGATAACTGATATTGGAAGTGTACTGTGAGACAAGCTTTAGGATTTAGGAAGCTATCTATTATAACTTTTAATAGGAATCATAACAGTTATAGGAAATTAGCTATCTGTTGTTGTTGACAGTAATTTGGTAGTGCTACAGTTCTCCATATTATGACTCTCAGTATATATAACTATTTCCCACCATTTCTATCCTAACCAGCTGATAAGGCTAAGTAAGTGAAAATTAAATAATACAGTACATTTTTACTTGTGGGAAATATAAATAATTACTCTGTTTTGAACATAACAAAGTATTAGAAAGCATAATATTTTAATCCTGTGAGCATGCAGATTTTAATGATAATTTCTAGAATAACTTCTTATTTCTTGTAAGGAGTATGGATTCCTTGTGCAAAGAAGTATTTTTTTTTTTTCTTTTATGAGAGAAAAGGTGGTCTTTTGGAGCCCACATATATCATTTGGTTATTGACAGTGTAATGCCTGGGCCACTCAGAAACTCGCAGCTCCTTACAGAGTAGTGATACCACTTGAAGCTCTGCTCGTGTTAGGGAAGATGTCCACTGACAACAGAGATGTACTTCCAGGCAGCCCTTTCCAGCCTAGAGGGTTTTATTCAGTTGAATTTGTGCAGAGTTTTCCATGGATGCTTAAAAAGACCTTTTAGTAAATGTGTAATAGCTTCAACTTAATATGGAAAGGAGAAATGTCCTCAGGCCCAAGATGCTAGTTATTTTTATTCATGTGAAAGCATGGGGGAAAATTCTGGCTGCAGGAAAATTACTCCGTAACCCTGCCTACAATATGAAAGAGAGGCACATGCTTTTCTTATGAACTGTCTCTCTTTGTTGTTACAGTTAAATATCACCTTCTAAAATTTAATTTAATTGTATTTTCATTTACGGTGGATTTTAATGCTTCTTGTATTATATTTACTCCTGAGTTATTGCTCTGTTTCCCCCTTCCCTGGCTTTGTACAGCTGTTGTAAGATGTAAGTAAAGGTTTGTCTCTGCCAAAGGGTCTGTGTATGTGTCCTTCCTGTACTTTGACTTCCAGTCATGGTGGAATCAACATGAGTATCAGCCATACATACCCAAAGATAGAAAACTTGGGTTCATGAGCTATAAAGAGGCCACTATGTAGTCTATCCAGATCCCCAGTTTCTACAAATAGGGGACCAGTACCAGAGCTGCATCTTAGTCTAGGTAGGGCCTTGGAGAATTTTGGCTTAACCTTTTTGTTATTATTCATTACCTTTTAAAATACTTGTTCTGCTCAAAACAAATGGCCTCAGAAATTAATGTTATAAAGCGATCAAAAATCTCAAGCGATATATACAGTGGAAGCATGATCACTCCATTATTATATTTGACTGAAGTTTATAATTGTTATGTGATTTCTAGACAGCTAAGCTATAAAATGTCAAGAACGGAAGTGTTGCAGGTGCAGGTTGCATGTCATATAAATATTGTTCAACTCCTGAGAAACAGCCAAGAAAAGACGGGAGAAAACCCACCATTTAAGAGCCCTATGAGTTGAATGAAGAAAGGCACTCACTCCTGAAGACATGGAATTCAGGCAACACGAGGCAATCCAGAGCTTTTTGTCAGATATCTAGCTCAGCACTACAAGTATAGAGAGCCAGTAGTCAATGTTTGGTGCATGTGTCCTTGAGCTTTGTTTTGCGTAACCTTCTACTGTGGATGTGCACCTCCTGTGGGTTGTACCCACACTTACTAGTTTTCTACTGCTACTTCTGACCTCCTTCACTGTCTGGCAGAGAGAAGGCCCATGTGTGAGGAATGGCAAGTTGGGCTTTTGGACCTATTAATTGCAAGAAAGGTTGAACTCATCATCTTAAATCCTAATCCCTATTCTGAATGAGCATGTGCTCCTCTTTCCATGTTATTCCACAGTGAGTTAGGAGCACAGAAGTCTTGATGTATAGCTCGTTGGGGAGGGACAAGTTTCTCCTTATGTCCAGGGAGCTTATGATGAGTGCTAGTTGTTTCCAGGTCAATCCCATGAACAACAACATGCTCTACTTAGGGCTGCTTTAGAGAAAGAAATAGTACTGCAACAGCAGCCAGGAACCATCTCATTGCCGAACACTTTGATTTGCCAAACAATTTGTTTCCTCATACTCCTGGCTCTTGATTGCTCCATGCCTGGCTACCTACAGTCTAGCTGGAAGGTGTACTGTGGAAAACACATTCACCCCAAGTTAGAAGGTGGACTATATAAGTGTGGACCTACATGAATTTGTGGTACTTAAACAGCAATTTAGATAGGAGGATCTGGCTTATTAAATGAGCTTGCAATGGAGCCTTCTCTCCCGCACCTGCATCTACCTGAACAGGATTACAAGTAGCTGCTGCCCACACTTTCTCCCTTCTTTGTCACTGATAAGGAACTCTTGATTACTGAGCAGATGGTCTAAGACCTTGATGGATTGTTTAATTAATATTTGTCTGAATATTTAATCTGCTTTTCTAACTTTACCAAAGTTTTATATGACGTCCTGTATTAGAAACCAAAACAAAATATATTGGCAGGTTAAGATTATATTATTAAAAACTGTTGTTAGTAAAGGACTGGTTTATAGAAGATAATCAGGAGTTTTTAGTAGTGATATGACATGATAAACAGTTTTAGTCATAGGGCTCTGAGGGAAAAAACAATAATGTTGATATGAAGGAAACCAAAAAAACCCCCAATAATTAGGAGATATTTTAATGGAGGGGAATATTTTACATATATATTTTTAGTTATTTGTATATATGAAACAGCCTTTGTGTAATGCACCACACATAGAAAATCTTGTAAATCTCACATAGACTTTTGTGTATGTTCCTCCATGCATTATACGCTTGCCAGGATAGTGTACTATGGAATCAAACATGTGGTAATACCAATGAAGTAGAAAATTCTCAAGCAACGAGATTTTTAGAGGGATTTAGATACTTTTTGCTTTTGGTGTATGCCAGAGAAAGCCATTGGTAGCTTAAACCTGCCTAGTTGCTTTGACATTAGGAAGTTGCATCTGATAATATTGGCAGTAATCTTCCACCATTTTGCTGAAAAAGGCCAGGAAATACCAGTTTTGACCTAGGCATTAATCTTTATCACACTCATTCCAAACCACTGTTTTTAGAAACCTGAAAATTTTTTCCCATTACTGTATGTCTGATGATCACAACTGAAAGAAAAATTTGGGATAATTGACAGTTCTGTGAGTGTATTTGAGTATTACACCTATTGAAAAAGATTGGTTGCAAATCCATTTGTTGCATTATTCTGCGTGATTATATTGAAAAGAAATACACATGAACAACCTTTCCTTTAAATAAGTTGGGTTTGCAAATTGTACTAAATTCCTTTCCTCTCTATGAGAGCTTCAGAAGATAAAATGTACAGAACAATCCTACGTAACACAGGTCAAATTGCTTAGTTGCTGTAAATGGTAACCAATGTGCTTACTATTTATGGTGAAAATTATTATAGAAGAACTATAGACATCAGTGCAAAATAGAACAAAGGCACCTGACAAACGAATACTTATGCTCAGGAATGACAGCATGAGAAAAAGCCGCTGTCTTGGATTCTTATTCATAGGTTAGTCAGTTACAGTAAATATTTTTCATATTTGTCAAACTAAAATGTTGTAGAGTTTATTTTTAGAGTACTCATGGTTTATTTAGAATTAAGACCTATAATTTCCAGCAGCTGTCGTTCTCAGTATAAGGACGCCAGTGCTTGTGCCCAAGTGGCAGTCTCATTAACAAAAGCTCTGCTAATTTGCATGTAATCATAAATGTACTATAAATCGTCCTTTGCTGTAGTCTAGATAACATTTTTAAAAGACTGTTGCTATCTTGGGCGGGGGAGAAAATTCTTAAAGAATGGTCTGTTGGGACCTGTAACCATGGTAACTAGAAAGTCGACTTGCTATAATTTGTTGTAATTTAAAAAATCTAATACTGATTTACTTCTTCCTTCACAAAATATAATGGAATCTCTAGTAAAGAATCCCTACTAAAAACTATTGTGCTTCTACCTAGTGTTGAAATTCACTAAAACTGTATTTTTGGAAAACAATGTGATTTATCTGTAATATTTAAGTAAGTTTTTGTTTTCAGTTGTAAGTAAAAAAGAAATTATCACAATGATACTACCGTATGAAGTTAAGGTAGAATATATAGGTCTTTCTCCTAATAAGTACGTAGGAGATATTAGTGTAGGGCATTTTTATTAATCTCTAGTGACAATTCTGGCTGTATGCATTTTCATGTTCTCCTTCCACCATTGTCAGTACCGTATCCCTCCATTCTGGTCTTATATTTCCACCTTGGGCAGTTGTTTTGCACCAGTTCCTAAAATGTCTGTCCAAGACAGCTCAAAATGGTAAAAACTAGAAGCTAACACTCGGAGTAGCCCTACCTCCCCAAGTGCAGTTTAAGGAGCTGAATGGGAGGTATTTCTGCAAATCAAGGCTCTTTTGGAAACAGGGAAAGAAAGGAAGCAGAAATATTAAGTCACTTCTTCCCACATTGAAAAAAAGAGTTGCTCTCTTTAATTACATTTTAGAGCTGGAGAACTTTGAAGTCAAGGATTAGCAACCTTCCTTCTTTGGGATTTAAATAAAATAGCTAATTAGCTCCTGAGAGAGAAAAGGTGTCCCATGAAGTTGAGCTTTTGGCTTTATGTTTCCATGACCTATGAGGATTATGAAGGTTTTGTTTTAGAAGTACAGGACTTATTTGTGGGAACTGTAACTCAATGGGATTCCTGCACGAGCTGATTAGAACCTGTGGTGTCTTTGTGAAGAGATTGACCAAGTGCAGATTTCTAAGAATTAAGGCCCAGATACTGAAAAAAAAAAAAAATTACTTCTGTCAAACGCTTTGGTTCCCTGTGCTTGCTGAACAAAACATATATTCCCTATATACTTTTCAATTATAATAATTGCCTTGTTCAAGTAAAGACATTTTTATATCTTCCTCATACTTCCAAGGCAAGGATGACATTTAGCATTAATTCTTGAGGGAAAGACAAATTACAGTCTCTTCTTAGACTATCCCTTTCTCTGACATTCTTTGCAAGTCCTCTTATACTGTAGTTGTGCAATACTAGCCTGTTTCAGTACCTGAAGTTCACAGGTGGATTTAGACAGCATATACACAACCCTTAGTCCTAATTGAAAATTTAGTGGGGAAAAAGCTTTTTTGAATATGCTGAGTTAAAAAATGAGTGAACTTTGTATCACTATTTGTAACATCCACATCAGTAATTGATGGCAGTTTCAGAAACTGCCATTAACTTAGAATATCATAAATGAAATTGAGAGTTTTCAATATCAATCAAAATTTCAATACAGGAATAGATTAAATAGTTTCTATGTTGAAGCCTATCCATTTGAAGAATCATTCAAAAGGCAAACTGTCTTTTTATAGAATTTATATGATTTGAAGCATCTTTCTTTCTATCAAGAGTGAATATATGATATAAACTCATGAAGATCAGTTCCTATAAAATACATCTGGGTATTATGAAAGAGTCATAATGGAAGAAAACAAAGTGATGCAATTAATGCAAATCAATCAGCCAAAAGCTAGAAGAACTAAGAATATCTTCTACCTATATTTCTACTCTTTAAAATTTAGCACTTTCTCCAACACAGTTTTATCTGAGATCTCCTTGCAGATGAACTTTGAAGTGTAGTTCTATTTTATATATGACATTTTGTCAATAAATATATTTGAAGATCAGTATGTCTGTGAGAGAAAAATGTCAGCAGGATTTCTCCTACAGGTGTATATCTGCCATTCTGCTAAATTCTACCTTTTCTTGGAGTTCATGTTGGAGTTCCTGTTTTATTATGTTATTTCTAGGGAAAAAGGCTTTTTTCTATGGGAATTATAATCTTGAGACAGCTCAAAATATTGAACTGGTTTAAAAATAACACTTATTTAATAAAGAGAGACCTGAGTCAAAGGGTAGTATATCATTATGTAATTAAAAGGCACATAAAAAATTCATATGCATAAGAGATAAGACTTCAAAAGTTCAAATTTAACTTTTGAATCTCTGATTTTTGATGAGGGTAAATTAATTTTGCATGAATGTAGAATCTTACATGGAACTTCACTAAAAAAGGAAGAAAAGTAATCTCTATGGCCCTTTTTATAATAATATTTGGAGTGTCAGTCTTGTTTTTTTGTTTTGGTTTAATTTTTTTAAAACCATCTTAGTATATATTTATGCTTTTCTTACTTCCTTTCTGATTACATGGTTAATTTAAAGTGAAATTGTTCTAGTTTAAAGCCAGATTGCCCTTCTTTTCTCTACCATGATAAAGTCTCTCTGTCTCATATAACCTTTCTCTAGAAGAAAGATTTTACATTACTGTGTTTCAACAATGAGTCTGGCTTCATACAAACACATTGTTTGAAATAGCCAACAGCTTCATAAACTACTGAAAGTATAGATTTTTCTAAAACTAGAGAGGAAATCTTATTTTCTATAAATGCTCTTCAAATATTTTTTTTTTCTACGGCTCTTAGCTGGAACATATCTTGGTCCCAACTGTCACACCTGAAAAAAAAAAAAAAAGAACTTTGATAATCTTCTATACTAGCTTTTACCATAATTAGTTTCATGAATGATAATGAATTTAAAGTTCTGTCAACAATTATTAGTTTTTCTCGAAGTCTGGGAGAGTACATTCTGTTTGATAAAGCTATTAGTGTCTCCATAAGGTGCTTTCTTTGCTGTTATGTGTTTGGGCCAAGCCACCATCTTCCCTGCCTCCCAGATGCCAACAGGTACTTAAAAATCTATTATATGTTATCAGGAAAGAAATTTCTGAAGCCAGTTCAATTGAGATAAATGTGCATAGTAGGAAAGGAAGCTTTTACGGTATCATTTATTTTTGTAGTTGTGGACAGGGTAGAGAGGAAAAGGAAGGTCAGATACAGTGGGAGAATGTGAATTCAACAAGAGAAGGCCTGGTGTCAGGGGCTAGAAATGTAGATCAGGAGGACAGAGGAAGAAGGCTTAGAAAACAGGCTTAGAAGGTTAAGAAAACAATCAGCAACAGCAGGAGTGATTGGATGTCATGAATGTTCAGCAAGTTTACAGACAGGTGATTCTACATACAAGAGAGCAGTTGAACTGATGGAGGGATGGGCTGCTATACAGAAGGACCTCAACAAATTAGAAGAATAAATTAACAAATCTCCTTCAAGCTTAACAAAACCAAATGTAAAGAATTCTGAGATGGAATAACCCATACAGTGACACAGTCTGGGGACTGACAGGGTAGGAGCAGCTCTGCAGAAAAGGAGCTAGGGGTCCCGGTGGACAAAATTGAGCATGGTTCAGCAGTGTGACTTCGTGGCAATAAATGTTAACACCTTATGAGTAGTCCTGCCTAATAATGATCTATATCAGCAAGAGTGGAGCTAGCAGGTAAAGGTAAGTGATTATTTTTTTTCAACAAAGGTCTAATTAAACTACATCTTGAGTACTGGTAGTTTTGTGACTCTCAGTGCAGTAAAAATATATCTAAACTTGAATCCAAAGGAGGATCTCTAAGACTGTTAGGTGACTGCAGCACAGAACACACAAAAAAAGGTTGGGTTAGCCTAAAGAGAAGAGGTGGCAAAGGGAGTATAACTCCACTCTTCTACACCCAAATGCAGATTACAGACAGGAATGGGCTCATTTTCACTGTAAAAGAACAATTGTAGGTTGCACCAATGGAAATTATGACAAGTTATGAGAAAAATTGGTCATTACTGAGAGTGGTTTGACAGTGAGGCAAGTGTTCAGAGAAGCTGTGGAACCTCCACCCTTAGAGATTTTAAAAACTCATCTGAAGACTGCTCTGTGTAACCTCATCTAGCTTTGAAGCTAGCCCTACCTTGAGCAGGGTTTTGATCTAGATGCCTTTCAGAGGTCCCTTACAAATGAATTTATCCTATGGTTTTTTTATTCCATATAAGAATTCACTATCTCTGTCAAGTCAGGGGTGCAGACTTTAGTTTGTGTGCTTTTGTATTTCTGACATGCAGCAAAGTAGTAATTGGAAAACCTGCTTCAGAAAAACTGAAACACCTCTGCATTTCAATGATGGTATACTCCTTGTCTGAAGTGTTTGCTACTGTAAGAAATTATACTCTGTCCAGGACTCAGTGGCTTAAGTGTAATAAATGTTTTACTGGGCAAGTATTTGGCTATATTTGGCAATCTGGTATGCTGACAGTGTACAGTGTACAGTGCATAGCTGACACTGCATTTCCCGGAGGTATAGCATGGACACCTCATTTTTGACCTTTTTTCTTTAAAAAGTGTGGACTTATTTCTCGACTTTATAACCAACCACACAAAAATATTTATAGAGATGAACTTTTACCAACTAAGTAAAGTACAAATGGGCATCTGATTGTCAGATTGCAGTAGGAAACAAGCATCACTCACGTTGGCAATTACTCAAGCTGACAACAGGGAGTCCACACACACTGTGGACTGGTATGCTGTAAATACTAACTATAATGAAAGCAAACTAGTTCACAATTATTTTTCTTTTAAATACCTGCTAAATTGCTATTCATTTAGAACTATACGAGTGCTTCTGACTCATTCACACCTTTACTTTATACCACATATGTACGCCAAGCCACTATCTGATTTGAGGGGAGCTCATTAGTGATTTAGAGTATATATTCTTTGGTAAAATGAACATGGTTCTTCCAGGAGAAGAAATGTTTTTGTAATATTGTAGAATAGTTTCTTGAGGACTACTGTATGATAATAACTTAGTGCTGTGTTTTGCTTCTGGTGAAATTCTACTGCTCCAAGTTCCATTCCTGCCCTGATTTGTTTGAAAAATTTTCACTAGTCTTCAGCAGCATGTTGTCCTAAAGTAATGCCATTTAAATGGGACCTATCAAGGATTTATTATTCCTGGTCTAGGACACCTCTGGCATGGCCTTGATATCATATACTCAGGCATTTATGATGCAGCAACTTCCTACCCTTAATTAAAATTCTTCTTGCATATAGAGAGATTCCCTGAATTGTCATATCCTCAAATCGCATGTCCTCTGTTACGTAAATGAAGTGTAAAAATGGCTTACAGCTCCTGCAAGATGCACTTCTGTACAAAGAGCTGCCCATAAAATTACTGAATAGACTGAATGGATTAAGAACATTCACACTGTTACTTTCAGTGGATTAAATCTCCGTGCTTTTTATTTCAAGTTAATCAGCACTCTGTACTACAGGACAAAAAACCAACAACCCTATTCACTAAGCCTCAATGGTAGGAATCATTATCATGCCAAAGAACTTTCATTGCCATGAATAAACTGCTGAACTTTTAGATATGCCAAATTGCCCTTCCTAAGTATGTACTATTTCTGTTCTTTTAAAAGTGAACAGAGAGGTTTATTAAATGATGTATTCAGAAGTTTAGAGTTGAAAAAGTTTTACAAATAATCTAAGTTATATTATTCATAGGCTAAAATGTAGTATGCACTCTGTATAATACACCTCAATATACTCCCATACATGATATTAATTTTGCTGAAAGTGATTGGATGACATCATGTGGATTTTTTTCAAATTGTATGTCTTAACAAAGAAAGAAATTTTGGTTTTGACTTACCAAATGCACAAAAATCTCATCCTACTTTGTTTTATCCTACAACACTTACGGAAGTAGGGAATATTTTTCATTAAGATAGAAGGCTCACAAATATGAAAACATAATAGAAGCGCTTGTGCAACATTAACTCTGACACACTACACAAAGTGACTCTTGTAACAATTATATCATATACATATTGTAACCTTTCGATTGTAGTGTTTATTTGCAAATTTTAGGCAGTCTTTTGAAAAATATGTACCTTCTAGTTCTTTCTAACAGAAGGAATTATAACATTGACTGTGCGATTATGAAAGAAGCATAATAAACTTCAATTATTTTCTCTAATAAGGGTTTGCAGATGTTACACTTCTGTATCAAAACCTGAAAACTGATGAATAGATGATTCTAAGCAATTATCATGTGTCTAATACCAGTTGTATCAGTTTTCCAGATCTTTTCAGTGTATTGCTTATTTTACCAGAATAATTTTAAAAAGAGTGCTGAGGGCTTTTAGGAACTTTAAGCCAAGGTATGTTTATGGCAGCTAAGTTACTTTGGAAATACTATGAAAGTTGGCATCATTTCTACTTCACCAATGTGCTGTATTCCCCTTCTCTCTCCCCTCTTCTATAAGTAAAAGTTTTCCTTGTCAAAAACCTAGAGACTAAGTCCCTGTTTGGGCACCCAAAGAGGTGACACTTCTGCTGTTAGTCTGTACCTTAAGTCACAACATGAAAGAAAGCAGGGAAAATCTATACCTGCTTCTCCTCCCCATGCCTAACTAATTATTTCAAATAACCTTGGGTAAAGTTTTGGGGACATTCAGCCATCCCAAAACTGTCATTTAGCTATTACTAGCTGCCCTCCCTCTGAAGTAAAATGTTGCTTGAAAGAATGACCAACATTATTACTGTCATACCTTGTATAGAGACAAAGCAAACAGTTTCTAACTATATTATGTTTAGAATATTTATTTAGCTTGAAAACTAACTTAGATTGTAAAAAAAAAAAAAAAAAAAAAAAATCTGAACTATTTTTTTTTGCAATCTGAATAAAGCCCTGTATAGGTTAGTAATATAAATGCTAAAACTGCAGATGTCTGTCAGTCAAACTAAGTGCTACTGTAGTCTCATAATAATGGTATAACTCCCTGCTAGGAAAGAAATGTTAACAAATGGTCCAACTAGAAACCCCATACACTTCACACATTTCCTGTATGAGCCACTGCATGAGACTACTGAATGTTTGAGATCATATTGAGCAGAGCTGAGAACAGATCTCTAAATTCTCCATTCAGATTGGGTTTTAGTTTGCTTGTGTGACACAACTAGCTAATACGAATGTGGGGCAATGGTGATCATCCTTTTAACCCCAGCTTATCCTCAACCAGCCTCTGCATAGATGTATATACAGCTGCCAGGAAAGATAAGAACACATTCTACTGGGTTACAGCTCTGTGTGCTTCCACTAGGCTACAGGCAACTTGTTTCTTGGAAACATGTAGCTGAAGGATACTCATTGTGTTCTGACTAGCCAGACAACAGACAGTGGGATTTCATTGAGGACTTGATACTTCAAATTCTGAAAACCTGGATGTATCTTTTCCTCCAAATCGTTAAGCACTCATGTTGTAGTAAGCACAATTAAGCTTTGGGGATTTTTGCGTCCATCTGTTTGATGTAATATTCTGCTAAATTTTTCCAGTTTGGACAGGAAATTAGGATCAGAACTGGGAGGACCTCATATCTGTTTCTTCTGTCTTCCTAGGCAATGAAAATATTTATTTCCTCCTTTTAATTTTATTCAGATTATTGTTCCTCTAATATTCTTTCCCCAGAGCATCTCAAAGGTACATATATAATGAATATTACAGTGTGGATTTTACCTACCTGATTTTATCTTGTCTTTCTGAGGTGGTCGTATCTCTGTAGAATTGCTGTCAAAGTCATGACAGAAAGGATCCATTATATTCTGAAATCTATGGAAGGTCAAAACTACCCTAGAATTCTTTATCACCTTATCACAAGTCACTGTGTTGTCATCACTGAAAGGTGGTAAGTCAAAAAGTCAGTCCTGTTTTCCCTGATTTTAGCATCTGTGTCTGGATGCAGGGTAATTCTTGACTCTGGTCCTCACCACTTCCCAGAGGCTTGCATGCTTTTAGGTCTGCCAGTATGACATAGATCATTGCTCTTTAACCCATTTCAATCAAAATGAAACAGCATTAACACTAAGGTTGTATTGAACCAGGCCATGCTGGCCAATTTAAGAACGATTTACACACTTACATCCACAGATCCATGCTGCACTAGGGCAGTGGGGCCTGTATCCCTTTAACACAGTTCAGCTCTAGGCAGCGTACATCATCCTATCACAACCTGAGTGATCATAGCTTTTTTACATTTCTGTTGGCATGGGAGTTTAAAAGGTGCTCCTGGATTTATGGTATGGATTATAGAAGGTCAAGCAATGCTTCTCTGTATCACTTCTGCATCAATTCTTCTGTTACTGGATAGATCTGATGGTTCTTTACGAAAACACCTAAGCAGCTATGTATTCAGAAATGGGAGCTTCGACACGTCATCCAAAAGCCATTAGGTCCTAGAAGGTCCTGCTTACCTAAAGCTTAAATAGGTCCCTACTAGTACATGCCATTTTGGTACCCTGGTGTGGATGAGGCAGGGGAAGAAGCTGAGCTGTTGTAGATTAGTCAGGGCAGCTTATGTTTTTTATGCTTCAAAGCATATATGCAGTTGTCAAACCAACAGAAGAGGTCAACTTTTTTTAATTTATTTTTTTTCCTAATCAACGAGCTGCCAGAAACAAATATCCAGTAAAATGACAATGTAAGCTAAGTATGGGAAAGTTATTACCACCAGAAATTTCTCAAAATGTCTGTCCTTCAAAAATATTGCAAATGCTTTTTGGAATAAGCTAATGTCCATCTTTTAAACAAAATTTAATATTCCTGAAAGAACCCTTTTCCGATACTAAACAGCAAGAAGACATCTTGGTTAGTGTTTACAGTAAATCTTTCTTAATAATGCTATTTATCTGAGTGACAATTTAATAAACATTGGATGAATAGCAGCACAAGTAACAACAAGCTGATGCCATTTGAACTGCAAACTTATTTATGAGTGGCAATACTTTACTCTTCACCTAAGACTTTTCCATATTTCTTGTAGCTGCAGGGACAGCTTATTTAAATTCTTTGGTAAAAAAATGCTTCCCAGATGTTGAAGAAATATATGAAATAAGTGCCATGAAATATATTGTGTTGAACCCAATTAGTTTATTTTAAAGTGTTCTTATACGTGAATTAAGCACCTTACATTCATCCAGAGCACTTCCCATGGTTTGCTCTTATAGTTGCTTGTGTGTAAAGAACTGATCAACCCATGCGCTCCTTCTCCACTACTGAACTCAGCAAATGGTCTATGCAGAACTCCAGCAGATGGGCTTATTCTCTTCTGATGACGCATGTTATGTTATGGACCATTTTATAGCTTGTGCTTGTTCAGTTTGTAACTTAATAGACATGCTAATAAATAGACTATCCATGTAGTTCAGCTCTTCATTTCAAAAAGGTGAAAGGTGTTGTGAAAAATAACTGAAAATAAGATGAGGCTAAATGCTTTGATTTCAGTAGGACCATGGGAGGTTTATGCCTGATGATGTATATGTATTTTTCTACAGCAACCCAAAATAAAGAATGGTATATATTCCTTTAAAAATAAAGAACAATGTTTTATATTCTATTAAAATATCTTGATACGACTTACAGATCTTTTTGCTGGATGTATAGAAATCAATTCTGCCAACCCTTTTTTGGAGAGTGACTGAGGTATAGATTAAGATCACACACAAAAAATTATAAAAGCAATTAATTTTTACTTAAAAACACTTTAGGTGTAAGACCTATTCAGGATAGGATTTAAACTGTGGTAAATATGCTTACTTCTGTGGTCAAATGTAAGTGTACTCTGCAAGGAAAGGGTAACAATGCTAAGGAAATTTGTGAAGTAGATATAAAAAACCAGATTTGAAAAACAGTAGCAGATAATAAAGAATGGAGCAGGAATATAAGAAAAAAAAAAATAGTCTTCATCTTTAGAGAATTTTACCTCAAATATGATAAGGAAACAACACCAACATGTTTATTCAAATTTGCAGGCATCTCTGTCATTCAGAATATTTTAAAGAATTTAAAGCAATCTTCTCCTGTTGGAAAACAGAACAAAACTCTGTTAAAAAGTCTGTGCACATTCAAACACTATTGTTTGAAATAATGTCTTTGAGAATTCAGCAAAAATGGACTAGGCATCTCTTAATTTCACTTCAAGTTTGCTTTAATTACGTTTTGACTCTGGGCTTTGTGATAGCAAGGCTGTGGGCCAGGATAGAGGTTTGGGGGGGCTTAGTAGTTCTGATAGCTCTCTAGTAGCTACTGTAAACTCTGGTTTATTCTGCTTTGGTAGTAGGGATGTACTTCCATCACTTGATGTTAAAAAAATAGTCCTATAATTAGCACCATCAGTTCTCTGGGGACTTAGAAGGAGGATTTTTAAACACATCTCTTCAGGCTAAAAGGATACTTAATGTTTATTTAGTTTTAACAGAGATACTCTTACAGGAGCCTGTATTCTAATGTTGTGGAAGATTCATTTTTTTTTCACAGAACTGCAGAATACTAGGGGTTGGCAGGGACCGCTGCAGATCATCTAGTCCGATCCCTCTGCCAAAGCATGTTCACCTAGAACAGATGAGATTTGAAAGTCTCCAGAGGAGGAAACTCCACAACTTCTCTGGGCAGCCTGTTCCAGTGTTCTGTCACCCTCACAGTAAAGAAGTTTCTCCTTATGTTTTAGGTGGATCTTCCTGTGTTCCAGTTTGTGTCTGTTGTGCCTTGCCTCTCACTGGGCACTACTGAAAAGACACTGACCCCATCCTTTTTGATCCCCACCATTTATAAGATCCCCTGTCTTCTCCTGGCTAAACAGTCCCAGGTATCTCAGCTTTTCCTTGTAAGATGTTCCAGTCCGCTTATCACCTTTGTAGCCCTCTGCTGGACTCTCTAGTAGTTCCCTGTCTCTCTTCAACTGGGGAGCCCAGGAATGGACACAGTACTCCAGATATGACCTGACTAGGGCAGAGTAGAGAGGAAGAAGAACCTCCCTCGACCTGTGGGCCACACTCTTCTTAATGCACCTCAGGGTACTATTGGCCTACTTACTCTCCAGGTCTCATCTAATGGCAGCACAGCCTTCTGATGTGTCAGGCACTCCTCCCATTTTTGTACCATCAGCAAACTCGCTGAGGGTACACTCTGTCCCTTCATCCAGGTCATTAATGGATAAGTTGAACAAGACTAGAGCCAGTAATGACCCCTGCAGCTACAGGACTCCAACTAGACTATGCTACTGTTCACAAGCTTCTGAGCTCTGTCATTCAGCCTGTTCTCAATCCACCTCACTGTCCACTCATCTACCCTCACTTCCTGAGATTATCTATAAGGATATTATGGGAGACAGTGTTTTATATACTTACTTCAGGGTGTTCACAATGCATTCAAGGTATGAGCTAAAAGCCCACAGCCTTGGTTTTCCATTGTGTATTCTGCTTTTGTGTAGTGTGGAAAGTTACTGGGAGGCTGTGGTGAATGTTCTTTAGGTTTCTGTGGATTTCCATAATATTGGAATCTATACAAGTATGTCTCTTGATTTCAAAAAAAGGAATAATTTTGTTGATATTTAATCCCTAGAGTCATCCTATCTGCTGTCTTGAAGTCAGGGAATGCAAGGACACATACAGGGAAAAGTCTTTGGGTTTTTCAGAAAAGACCTATCGATATTGCATGGTCAAAAGAAACATTTATTGTAAAAACAGCTTCTTTGATTCTCCTCACCGTGCTGCGTGGCTGCAGCAGGAATAGGAGAGAGAAGCTGGCAACCTTTCCCTTTCTTCCAACTGTCAAAATCCTCCTACATCTTTGTGTTTTCACCAGAACTTTCTATAACATACTCACCCATCACTCGGCCTCTGCAGCATATGTCCTTCTGTGTATTACGAAGTTTTCTTGGCTTACTATGTCTTTTCATGTATGAAACAGAAGTACCAGTTTTTCTACCATTCTAGAACAATTTTGACAGCTGTAAAATTCTATCGACTGTAAGAATACAGAGTATAATCCAACCTGAATCAGTGACAATCCCTGTGGTCATAGAGAGAGAAAAAAACAGGCCTGTTTAAATACCAAAATCTTTGGTTAAATGATTTGAAGGGACAGTTTGAATTAAAAAAAAAAAAAAAAAAAAAAAAAAGTCAAATACTGTAGAGTAAAAGGTTTTTCAACCTTGAATCCTATAGCTGTATCTCTGTATTTCAGTTGACACACAACAGTGTGTTGCTATGTATTGATGTAACTCAAGAATCAGGTGATTTAGTCAGCAAAGTATTAACTCGACTTTCATTTTTTTATTGCAATTTCTTCTTTTTATGCTCTGAAGAAATATAAAGAAATGAGGAAATTTGAAGAAAAAAGTTTTAAAATCACAAAGGTTGCACATTTTATTGTTAGATTTTTTTTGTTGTTGTTACTCTCTTGTGGTGAATATATTTCTATATTTCTTCTAACCCCCTCCCTAGAAAAAGTTGAATAAAGTGCACCTACATGTATCAGCTATGAAATTTAGTAGTGATTAGAGGACTGTTCATATATAGAAGGTTTTTAAGTCCTTCTTTTTGACAGCTTAAAAAGCTAGGGGCCCTGTTTCCTCCTTTCCCCAGAGTTTGCGACTGACTTGACATTGAAACTGTATTGGTCAAATAGGGAGGTAAAGATAACAAGAAGAAATGGCAGAAATGGTCATTGTTAGATTACTAGGCTCTCTTGTAAACCCATGTGGATAGGGATGCTCTACGTTATGCTCATTATCCCACTACAGCCAATAACCAGTAAGGAGTTTGTCGTCTTATAGTAGCTTATTGACTAAGCAGCAACATCCCCATAATGAAAAGTGTCAGAAATAACCCGTAGGTGGACAAGTTGACAGAATGACTCAGAAAGTCTTCCCTTTGTTTCCTTAGTCCTAGAAAATTATCTCTGTCCCTGAAAACGTTCAGTGTTAGTTTAAGACAATTATTTTCTCTTTGTTTGAACAAGCATAATTTGAATGTGTTATTTGGTGGTAAGTACCAGTCTTCTGGATCCAATCTTGCCAGTTATTCTTCCAGAAGTCACACAACCATGTATATTTTCAAGATACCATATTTTGAAACATCAGCTGCATTAAAACTTACCTTGCTTATCTGTCACTGAGGTATCTAAGTGGATCATGCATACCTTAAGTTTTTAATTACTGTATGATTAGTGTGATAGCTCTGTGATCAGTTTTTCCAAAAATTTCCTAGTGAAATTTGGCTTGTGGATCATAGCAGTGAAACTTAAATTTCCTCATCTTTCATCAAGGTACAGAATTTTTCTATTGTTTCACTTCAGACTCGCACACTATAAGAAAACAGTGCTGTTCAGAGAAATACCAAAATAAAATAATTTAGTGAGAAGTTTCACATGGTAATGATAAAATTTTTCTTGCTGGCAAATTATCTACAGAAGATTTCACTGTTTATCGCTCTGTGAGGATTCAAAATTCAACTCATCTGTTCTGGAGTTGTATTTTGCTGCCAATCATTCTTACCCTTTTTATGTGCTACAAAATATCAGCCTGCAGATCACCTATGATTCCTTGTCCTGCAAACAGTGCTCCACTATTTACTACTTATAGTCTATGATTAGCATGCTAAGTCATATAATAATTTTTTGTGATTTAAATTTTATATGAAAGCAAAAGATTTGACACACTGTCTCTTCCCTGGAAATACATATATCACTGTTTCTTATTGGCTTGGATAAGAATAAAATTGGGTCTATTAAGTACTAGCTATATCACTGAAAAAATATAATGGCAATAAACTGATTTCGGAAAGGCTCTTCTGTGACTTCTGCTTTTATCTGTAGTGCTGAAGAGAATTACAGTGCAGATGCCTAATATTAAATCGGGATGAATGACACTCTTTGGGTTTCTATTTTGGGGTCTATTTTTGCTCGTTTTATTAATTTATTTGTTTTAGTGTTTTGTAGAGCACCCAGTCAAGGCTCTGTGTGATGGTTCATGTGCTTAAAGTCTGACCATAAGTCAGGAAATTGCCTTATTAGGTATGAAAGAAGAGGCGAAGCTGATGAATACGATAGGCAGTATGTTAACAATTTAACTGTTATCAGATTTTGTGATGTGTTCAGATCAAAGAAAAAATTTACGGAAGAATACAAATGAGAATAATAAGATAGTCTGGCATGCATTTACAAGGAAATCTTCCAAAATCTGGAAAACAAAAAAGGAGATAAGAAACAGATGTTTCTAAATGTAGTAAATGGATGAAGGCTTGGATCATGAGCTAATCCATGGGAGAAGTCAGTCTTTGTGGCTGATGAGAAAGAAACGGTCTTGATATTTGAGGCTGATATTTGAGTCAATAGTGAAGGAAAGGCAACAAGTGCAATGGAGTGAAATGGATGCCCCTGAGCAACTGACTGGAAACAAAGATCGTTACAACAGTATTACATACAGAGATAACAGAGCAAGATCACATGCACCCAGGCCAGAAATAAAGGATGGTACTGTGACTGAGACTTCAGATGACAGACACTTTTGTAGTTTTTATATGTATGTGCAGGTGGAAAGGCAAAAAATTATGTAAGATGTTATCCAGTGAGAATCTGCAAGGTTAAAGCTAAGTACATACTTAGTCATTTACAGTATACTTTTTCGTTTAATATCTTAAGTAATGATTTCAGAGAGCTAAATGACATGTTAATGAAATTCGTAGATAATGGAGGTTGACAGGAGATGCAAATATATTTAGGAGAGAGAAGGTATCCAAAGACTGGAAGAAATGGTTGGTGAGAAAAAATGTAAATGCAACTGTGGTAAAGCACTAACTACAAAGCGCTGGCATATTAGAAAAAAAAAAGTGCCACAATCATTAAAAAATGAATATCTTTAGGTCAAGATATGACAGTAGTGTGGAAAAGATTTAAAGGTCTCGTTTCAGAGTTTGTTACAGATTGCCAGTGTTAGATTATAAAAAGTTTGATGCAATATTTTTAGTATTACAGGAATAGATGTCCTTTGGAGATTTGAAGTTTCCTGATTAAAGAATAACTGCTGTAAATTATAGTAGGTTTTACATATTTTTACACCACATAATCTACCAAAAAAAGACTACTTTATATTGTACATTGGCAAGTCGTTGTATTAGATCTATTGCTCAAAAACAGCCCTTCATGGGAGTGTTCCTACTATGGTTTATCTTTAATTTAGTGTTTTATGTAAAGAATAAATAAAATCTATGCAAAGTTCTTAATTTTTGAAAAGAAAATGTGAATAATTATGGGCACTGTTTAGTGAAACTAAGTGGACTAAGCAGTTCCAGAATTTAAAAATTAAAAAGACTTAGAATTTCCTTAAGCATGAATGTAAAAGAGACTTGAGCTAAGGAAAAATGTTTCCCAAGAAATAGTTGAAGTTTACAACAGATAAATAAATAACTTTTTCTTTTTTTTTTTTCTTTTTTTTTCTTTTTTTCTTTTTTTTTTTTTTTGTATGTAATTAATTGAGTGTAACTATGTAACTTTTTTAACCAGCCACTGTGGAATCCACACATTAGAATGCAGCACACACTAGGACCATATTGCCAAATATCAAGCCAAGCTACATCACACAAGAAGTAATCAAAACAAGAAGAATTTAGCCATGAAAAATTGAGAACAAAAATGGAAAGAAAGGACTTTTTATTCTAGGAACAGACAGATGTTAAAAATGGTTTATTTACCCTCAATTCTAAATGAAAATCTTGTCAAAACTTTCAGTAAGGGCAATGGTATAGAATATGGAGAAAATTATGAAAATGAGAAAATGTGATTTACTGCTTCACAAGAAAAAAAAATGCTTAAAAAATTCTATGTGATCCAGATAGGGCAGATGAGATGTTCTTCATTCCAGAATTTTGAAAGAACCACATTTGAAATCACAGATCTTTTTGATCAACCTATCCCTACTCAACTTTTTCCAGTTCATACTATATGCTCAGAAAACAATGGTTATAGTGGGATAGTGGGTTCATCTGGCCTTAATATCAGGCAAAGTTTTAGAACAAATTTCAATTGAAATTATAATGAAATGTATGAAGGCAATTAGAAATGGGACAAAACACAACATGGTTTTAACTGCAATTTTTCTTTGATAAATAATTTTCTATGCAAATGACATGAAATAAAGCTTATCTATTTGCACTTTAGTTAAATATTTGATTCAGTGACAAAGAGTAATTTAAAAATATGATTGCTACAAGAATTTTTATGTGGCGAAAAGAAATGACTAAAGGGGAGAAAACCATGTGTGATATTGAAACAGATAAGATACACTGCAGGGGGAGAGGGTTACTGCAGGAAATTTTTAGCACTGGTTTGTAAGGGTTCTCATTTAATGTTGTCCTTAATGACCTTAATTCAAAAGGTATGAAGATGTCGTTGGTATTTGTCTATGGTACATGCTTAAAGGATTTCTTCAATTCAAAGAAAAATTACTATAGGAAAAGAAAAGAATTTTTAAAAAATTGAAGACTTAAATACTAAGAACAGGAGAACAGAATTAAATTTATTAGTGCAGTGGATAATCATAGATTTAGGGACTGTTATGATTTTATACAATAAACTGGAAGATATTCAGTACATGAAGAGGAAAGAAGTTGTGTGTATTAGATGACTGAATCATCAAAATCATTGAGATGTGAAGAAAGCAAACTCAGGTGAGGGGCTGGCTCTGAAAATGAAAAAATTCTAATGCCATTGTGTAAGGAAGTGCTAAGGCCTCTTCTGAAAAGCTTTAAAAAATTGAGGTTACTAAGTCTAAGAAAATATGAATTCACTGTGTAACTGGTGAATAAAAGCATCCCAAAAGAATCAAGTAAGGGAAAAACATAACATAATAAAAGATACCAAGAAGCTGAAAAAAACCTAACACTGAGAGCAGATGTTATTGTTACCTATAAATCCACCACAAGGATAAATACAGGAAGAAAAATACAGAGTTAGAAAGTAGTTCTACCAAGAGAATTAATTGGATATAAACTGTCTGTTAATTACTTTAAGCTGGAAATTAGAAGATTTCTAACCATGACAGCTTTGTGCTTAAAGCTTTCCATCAGATATAGTAAAATAAGAAACTAACTGTTTTTAAGATTGTACATATTTATTTGACAAAATAAATTACATGGAGTAGCACTATATTGAAGTCAGTGAGCCATAAATTCTTCTTCAATCCAATGTTCCTTTCATAAGCAAAGAGAAACACGATACAAGTATCTAAAAGATATTTCATTTTTCCTTTCCATTATTGTTTTTAATGTGGTGCATAGTGATAACATTACTGTAAGAGTGCTGGAATATATCAAAAAGGATAAAATTCCTCTCTTCCCTTTAGCTCTGAAATAGCTCTTTAAGAAAAGTGATGGTAGCTTTGTCTCTCGGGACTTTTAAAACAAGATTCAACATGCTGCTGAAGAAAAATACTGTAGGGAACAAACTGACAGTGAAAGGAAGCAGCTTAATAAGTAGTTTTTCCCCTCCCTGCTTCCTGAAGTGCCAGCCCTTCTGCTGTTCTTTGCTCTGGTGTGGAATATCCAGGTCTGTGCACAGTGCTACTGTCCTTCTGAATGCAGAGATTAGCAAAGCAGCTAGCGCAAAAGTTCAGTAGCTATTTTCAGATTTAAGTCATTTTCTAATTCACTTTTTAATTTTAATTACAACAAGCACTCACCCGTAAATTGTGCATACCCTTTGATTGTTAATGGGAGATTTAATTTTCTGGTTGAATATTCTGTTGAATATTCATTCTGATTGAATATCTGACTCAAAGAAAATAGCATATTCTGGAAACTAATAGCATATATCCAAGAACTATTGAGAAAAATATAGAGCTACAGAGGTCTTATATTTATTTATTTATTTATTTATGTTATGGGGTTTTTTTACAAAGTAAAAATGGACAAACTTGTCTATGAAAAGTAAGTACATTCAATTTTCTGGGACATGCTTTAATTGCACATGAAAACAGAACATCTTCTAAGACTTTTCTGAATGTAATTTTGTTGCTTTGTAAGTAGAGCTGAAAAATCTCCAGACCATCACATCAGAAATATTTTCTTTCAATCTGACAGAGAAAACTGTATTTAAATGACAAAATAAACCATGACTGTAGACTTCTGGAGACATCGTCTTTTACATAAAGCTAAAGTTTCACAAGTTGCAAACTGCAAGCAGACCATTCAACATTCAAGAGTGTGTTAAACTTAACAGTGTTTCATCAGAAGCCAAACAGTTTGTAGCTTGCAGAAACATATATGCTGTGGGGAGCAATTCTGCACTTTGATGTAAAAGGAAATAAATTGTAACCTAACAACATTTCTTATCACTAGCCCTTTTTCCAAAATTCATACACAGTCTTTATCCCATTAGCTCAAGATTTTACAATACATTTTTTTTGTACTTGAATAGGTTAACCAAGTTAACTATCCACACTAGGATGATTGAATTCTCACTTTGAAGGTCCAATTTTGTAAGAGAAATAGATTTATTGTGAACTTTTGTTAACCATGAAGGGGGGGGGGGAGAAGAAAATTTTGCTTCCTGGATCCAGCACAGAACCACTGAAATGAAACAGTTTAATTCTCCAGATGTATTTGCAAATTATTATCTGGCATGAATTGAAAGAAAAACTCTTACTGTGCCTGTTACAAGGCGATATTCCTTGCTATCTTGAAGAAAGTACTACAATTTTGAGAAAGTACTACTCTGGTGTTGTGTTTAAAGTCTACAATTTTCTTTAGAGATGTGTAATATCACAATGCTAATTTTTATATTCTTTGTAGACTACTGATGAGTTCATTGAGGTCAACAGTAAATAGTAGAGTTGCTATTATTTAAATGGCACCATTTTCAGCAAGGCCGAGTTGCTAGGCAAAGTATTGTTAGATGTACTATAAATTAACAATAACATATTATTACATGTGTAAATGGCCTAGAAATACTCTATTTAATAAGTACATCTTGTTAGTTGACACACAATTATGTTAATGCAATAGAATTGGAGAGTAATTTAAATGTAATTATAATTTTAGGGCTTAAAAGATAAATCATACAGAATATGAAACTTGTTCTCATGGAGTATGCCTGAAATACCGTTTTACTTTTGAAATTCATTTTTTTCAAATGGAATAGAATAAGAGTAATTTGTAAATCAAAATATAATCATGCTGCTCAGTGCTTCAGTTCAGTTCCAAATTTAGACTTGCACAATTAAGACAATCAGAAAACATATCCATAACTGAGGTTCAGAATAATCATATGTGTATCACGGCTTCAGTTTTTCTATTTTACTAATGTGCAACCTAATAAGATATAATAAATAATTTATCTCCATTTGTAACTCTGTTGTATTTCTTATCAAGCTTACTTAAGTATCTGTATTGTCTGTTTGTCTATCTGTGGATGTTTGTGTGTTTCATTTTTATAGAGATAAATTAACATTAATTTGCTACCATCAATATTGTGATAACACACGTTTTGGAAAAAAAGAAAATAATAATTGTGGACTATTTATTGATTTCACTAGATACTTATTGTTTAATGTTGGTATTTCAAAATCAGATTCTGTTATGCATTGAATTATTACAATATATATATTTATTTTTTAATTTCATATCCTGTTTTATATCTCCTTTCCTTTTAAAATTGCTTAATAATGTTATTTTTTTTTTTAATTTGCATTTTCATCATATACAGTGTGGCAAAATTGAAGGTGCTGAAATCCTTAATGTTATTAAATTTTTGATAAATGTGTGCTTAAATTATAACCTTAGCATCATATGATTATCTGTTCTTTTATCACAGAAATTTTATTTATGGTCAGTCTTCAAGGACTGCTTTTACTCACTTTGATCTTTTTGCCAATAGTTCACTAGTGAATAGTTTCACTAATTGTTGAATGTGTACAATATTTTTTTCATGCTTGTTTTCCTTGAAGAATCCATTTCTTTCCAAAAGTATTCTTGTTATTGTTATACTGCTTCATTTTTGCTATAGGCTATTACTCCTTCCTGTGTTCATACATCCTTTTTCTTTTTATAGTATTATTAGCTTGAATGTATTTATAGACTACTATCATGATTTTTCTTTCTGTGGATTATAAATTCAGGTTTTTCACCCTTGGCTCATTTTTCTTATTCTCCTCACTCAATAACTTTTTTTTTTCCCTGTTCTTCTTCATATTTCCCAATGTTTTTATACGTCTTCCTTACACTGAAGAGCCAAGAATACAAAATTTATTAAAGCACAGTGAACAAGGAAAAATACATATGCAGTTATAGTTATGAAGACACACCTTTTGTCAGTAAGGACCTGAAAATTTATTCTTTTTATGGCATAAGTCTATGATTATGTACCTGCTCTGCATTACAAATAAAATCCTCTGCATGCCTGGCATAGAGATATATTCTCCTCCCATTCTCCTCCCATTTTCTGTCTCTTGTCCTCAAGTGGATTAGTGACTAATAACTGGTAGCCTGTTATACAGTGAGGTGAAGATTGCCACCAAACTCACAGTTGCTTTATCCTTTCCTCACATTTTTTTACTAAAAGTGGGTGAACTGCTGTAGTTTGTGCTGAATTCTTGAGTATTTATATCTTGAATATTTCCATAGGACCAGACACTTCACGGGATTTACACCCCTGGTTTGCAAGTCTGAAATGGACTGGACCACAGGAGGCATGGTAAGCCTTTCAGGCTTACTTTTTTTTTAATATTTAGACTTAGGGCAAAACTTCATCTAGTCTTTTAGCTGCCTAATATTAACTTCCACCACACAGCAAAGCTTCTGGTGTCTGTCTCAGGTGTCAGTATAGTCAAAAGCTGAGCAGCATCTCTAGCTGCCCAGCTGGCTACCTAAATTCCTTACAAAGCAGGTGACATCAGGCCAATTGCTCTGAAGGTCGGCAGCGTTGGTATGGATGCTTTAGCCTGCCTGCTGTGAGTGTTTTCTCTGTTTTGGTCATAATTGGACTGAGCCAGGTGCAGAAGGCAGGACAGGTAGCTTAAGCTAATTGTCTGCCTTTTATGGATGGTACTTATGAACACAGTAAGAAATGTTAGTCACATCTTGGCTATCCTTTTTGAATTGGTACCTTTTATTTGCCATATAGCTTCTGCAGAAGACAGAGTTCTTATGTTCAGGATACCACCGAACAACCCTGCTCCACATAGTGTGCTTTTGGAAAACACCAAAGGCTGTGAGCAGCTTAGAATCAATGTTGGCTATTTTCTCTATCGGTGTTTAACCTCTAAGCTGTTAAACAAGTGAAAAATCTCCAAATCTAAGTTTTTTTGGTGGAATTTAAACAAAATTCATGTCTGTTTACCTGATTCTGGATCATAATGGAGACTTTGGTTACAAATGTCATCTTCCCTGCCTTTTGAAGTAATTTTGAGCATACATAGATGAGTAAACAGGGTAAGACAACCTGTTTACCTACCTTCAGAACTAGCCTGATGGAAAGCAGATTTGTTGGAACTCAGTTCGGAGACCATGTTTGGGTTTAGGCAAAAAAAAAAATCTTGCCATTCCTGCTAAGGCAGCAAAGTGGAATCCTAAGCAATTTTTTTTCTGTAAACTCCTCAAACATCTCTGAATCCGGATTTTACTTTCTCCTACTTTACTTTCTCCTACTACACACTGACAGTAAAAGAGCAGTGCAACGTCCCATCCCACAGTTTTGAGAAAGCTACATTGACTCCTACAGTCTTCAGATAACTGACTATAAACACAAGGAAAGAATACCAATTTTGTTGTTCTGAAATCCTTAGGATACTAAGCAAGGTCGTCTTAATTTGGAAAAAAAAAAAAAAAAATTATAATTCTGTGACATGTCCTGTGACAAATGTTTAAAAAAATCTAGAAACTTTGAGCAAAACCCTCAGCCTAATGTTAAGGCTGCTCTGCTCTATTTTGTTTTAAAATTTGTTTACAACACTTCTTGTTTGGCAAATGAAGATTTCATCTTGGAAATTAGATTCTTGTACACCTCTTTAAGCAGTAGGGATCTCTGGCTGTCAGAATCGTCTATAGGCATAAGTGTTTTTCACTAAAGGCACGGGTATTATTCCAGTTTGTTCTGGAATAAATTCCATCCAGTATTACTTTTTAAAATCAGTATGCTTTTTTCTGATTTGGTTATATTTGACTGAATATTTTATTTGAAAATTATCCATCACTAAGTATTGGCCAATCAGCACAGGCTACCATTCTTCTCAGGAAAGTCTGGTCTGCTTCAGTTTTCACACTGGAGTGAATGTAAAAGTGAAGTTTAATAATGAACTTTTACAGAATCAGAATTCTGTTCAGAATGTATTGTTATGGAGGAAGTAAGAAGAGGGAAACTGCTAGACAAGCAATCCAAAACCCATTTAATAATCCCAATGGCTTAGTACAAGCTCATTCAAATGGAATAGCATCTTTTAAGGGATATAAATTAACACTGTACATGAAATTTTGAATTCTCTGTAAGGTGCAAACCTTGTCTTGATCAGCTAAGTATAGTTTTCTGAAGCATAAAGATGTCTCCATAAAGTGCCCTTGAAAAGTCACTCTGAGAAATTACCATTTTAAGAACAGAACATACAGGGAAAAAAGTAGGTATAAAGAAAATAAAGAACTCAGTGTAAACTAAGGTTGATGGAGGGAAATTAGTTTGGCACAGGGATGGTTTATATAGTGTGACAAGGAGAGGAGGAGAAATGAAACGAATGATGTAGCTTAGCAAGTGCCTGGCCCTCCAGGACTCTGAACAAGAAGTATTTGCCTATAGAAGACAGGCTTAAAAAGCTTGCTGACATTCTGTCATATTACTTAAAGTATTTTTGTCCTCCTTCGCACAACAGTTACTTCTATACTTCACAACTTCTGTAAGTAGCTTATATGTATACAATATAATGTGATGTATTGGATTTGGTGAATGTCACCTAGACTTACATTTGCTTCATATGTGCATTTCCTGTATTTCCAAATTGCTTACGTTATTGTTCTTAATGAACTATTTTCCCTAAAATAATACTTTGTTTTGTAAAGTGATGCCTAAGCAAAGAGGAAAGACACTGAATTTGTGACATCATTGAGGGAAAGTCTGAAAGACTGCAAGGGAATTTAAAAGCTATCATTTTTTCTTTCATCTTCTTGATGGCCACAGTATACATGCACCCCTCAGTGACTCAAAACTGCCACAACATAATCTCTTCTTTTCCTCAGGTCATTACTGGGAGCCCTGAGGGAAGGGACATACTGGACCGTATATTTATATATACATATGCTTATATATATATATATATATATATGCACGGGTTATCATTAGTATCTGGACATATTCCTGGTAAATCAGAAGGTCATAAAGGATGGGACAAGCAGCAAAGCTATTGTGGCAGTGATGGTTTCAGGATAGTAGCTTAGGTGACCTGCCCATCACTACAGTTGGTCAGATTTAATGTCTACTTTTGCTTCAGGTCAGAGAAGTCGTATTGAAATGCCAGGGTTTCACTGGGGCAGCAGTTTGTCACAAAGAAACGTGGACTGTAAGTGTCAATGCAGCAGTGGGCTCAAGGATGCGTCAATTCATCTTCTGTACTTGCTAAAGTAGCAGGTTAGGCCTGCTTTAGAAAAACCCAAGAAAGGGATATTTTGGTTACCTTTTTTCAAACCTATGCAGTAAAACAAAGTAGATCTTATGAATTAGGAGACTATTTCAGAAATGCTTGGCTGAGGGCTCACCAAAGGTTTGTTGACACCAATGTACAATTTCAAAATGATCTTATTTCAACACAGATTATGAAAAAGTTGATGTTTTTACTTTATGCAAAACATATACTAGATAAAAAAACCCAATCAAATATTCCTGCTCTTTCATTTTTTTTCCTTACCCCCCTCCGCCCCTGAGTCCTATATCTGTTGATCACAGGAATAAATCAGAACTGAAAACTAATTTCATGATGTGTCATTGCAAACTATTAATCTTTTTTTTCCCATGAGGTATTTTTTTAACAGTGAAGGGAAATACAATTTTTAAAGCCTATTCTCTTCACCAGAAGAGTAAGACAACAGGCTTTCTTCTATTCCCTTTTCAGATGTTACATTAATTTTGTTGCTCCATTTTCAGGAAGAGCAGAGACAATAACATCAATAGGATAAGAATTACAATTATCTTTATTCTTGCAGTTCTGCAAGTTAGAGAAATCTGTATCTAGAGAAATAAGCAAACAAAAAAAAAAATTCAGAAAATCTTTTTTCCAAAGGAGCTATTTCAAATCCAGAAATTTCAGTCTGTGAAGAAAAGCACCAGAAAATTATCTGTTATGCCACAGATTTCTTTTTATCTCAGCTCTTTCATCAATTTGTGAGTTTGCTCTTTTTTTGTGTGTGTTTTGTAACAGCACCATTTTCAATGTATTCTTGTCTTTTCTCCTTAAAGAGTAATACTCATCCAGTTTGATCTCTTGCCAAAGAGCTTTGTAGTCTATAAACCCTTTTCTCTCCCTCCTACTTTCCCCATAGTGACAGTTCTCTGGGAAATGTATTGCTTCCTTTCTAGGCAACAGGAATAATCCAGTTGAGGACCCCCACTCCTTATAAAGACATATGGAAGGTTCTACAGGCATTTAAACTGGAGTGTGCTTCACCCTATTGACAGTTTCTTGGTTTGGCATGTGGGAATGGTCACTGATTTATCTCATTCAATGTTCTGCCCCTGGCAGTGGCTTATAACGCATGATGCCAAAAAGAACATCATACAAGTGGCACCTGAACAATTGGATTATATTGAGTCAAGTAGGATGAATTGATTCTTTCACCTTCAATGTGAATATTTTATTCAATTATTTACTTAATTGGTGCATCTATGACTGCAGCTTGTCTGAGAGTCCCTTGGCTAGAGTTCCTGTGCCTGAAATAGAAAAGATAAAGACCTGGCCCTATGTGGTGACAGAATATTTTGGAAAAAGCCAGATACTAGATACAGAGTGAGATCCAAACTGAGCCCATCCTCCATGCAAGATGCAGGGAGTGGATTGTCCTTGTCAGAGTCCTTTGCAATCACGGCATTGGTATGAAAAGTACTTTTGGCCAGTTAGGTTGGAAAGATCACCAATGCCTAGTATCATGTTGAAATTCATCCTGGATAGGAGAGATTAAACAGAAGAAGGGTCTAGATTCCTCTTTCTTTGGGATATGTTTAAATATAGAAGGCCTTTTTTGTAATAAAATATCTGACCAGAACAAAAATAAAAATGCTATTAGCTGTTGGCATGTCTGTATTTCAAAGCATTTCATGATTTGATACAGCTGCAATTAAAATGATGTCCAAAACCAGACTAATAATTCATGAACATTGCACACTGTAATCACATACAGATTTTTTTGATTGCAAATTGAAGGTTGCTTTGTGTTTACAAACAAGTCAGATTTTGATTTTGGCTTTTTTTGAGCTATTTAATCTTGTCATTTGGGGTCTTTAGCAGATAACATGGCATCATGTTTTCAAATGTCAGAGCCAGAGGTATTCTTTTTAGCTGGAGGGTTGGTTTTTTTCGAGGGCAAGGAGAGATGGGCTTAGGACTTGACTAATTAAAAGTGATTTGTTTTCATGATCTGGATGAAGTGTTTTTTCCAGATGCCTAAGATACCTCTGAGATTCAGGCAGAATTTTGTCACATCATCCAGGAAATCCTTATCAAAACACAGCTTGGATCTCTGGCGGCACTGGGTGTATGGTTTGATAAGTGAGTCCTATTTTCTTGTCCGCACACCAGTCCTTTGTAGCAGAGGACATTTATTAAGGAAACAGATGGGGAAACATCAGTTATCTTTTGTGCCTTCTGTTTTCTATAAAGGCCAGAAAGACAAGGCAAGCTCAACCAAAATAATTGAAGGCTTCATAGAATAAGTCAGGCAAGTCAGGGGAGAATAGATTCACTACAGTTCCAGTAGCACAATAGTTCCTGGTAAAACACTGTTTTTCACGTAGGTTAGTAAAAACAGCTCAAATTTTGAAAAGCCAGAGACCCTATTTTTCAAAGAAATTTTGATCAGTGAAATTACGTTATACTTGATACATGTTGTTGTGCCAAGTATATGTGTAATTGGTATAAGCCAGCTCTGAACAAAGGATACTTAAACATTGAGGGCCTTAGAGGTGGTGAACCTCCACCTGCAGTTTTTATGAACTTCTGCAGAAATGGTCAATAATTACAAAAATCCTAAGAAAGTTATCTTTAATCAGAATCATAATCATTAAGAGCAATATTTTTGGTCAAAGAAAGAGCTGATGTAGTATTAACGCAGGTTTAATGTGTTTGTGTTTCTTTTAGTTTTGTGGTGGGTTGACCTTGGCTGGCTGCCAGATGCTTACCCTGCTGTTCTCATTCCCTTGTCAACAGAAGAGGGGGAGAAAATAAGATGAAAAAGCTTGTGGGACAAGATAAAGGCAGGGAGATCACTCAATTACTGTCACTGACAAAGCAGACTTGACTTGGGGAAAAATTAATTTAATTTATTGCCAATTAAAATGGATTAGGATGATGAGAAATAAAAACTCAACATTTCCTGTCCGTCACCCCCCTCCGCTTTTCCCAAGCTCAACTGCACTCCTGCATTCCCAACATCTTTACTCCCAAGTGGCATAGGAGGATGGGGGATGAAGGCTCTGGGTCATCTCCTCTCTGCTGCTCCTACCTCCTCATGCTGTTCCCCTGCTCCAGCCTGGCCTCTTCCAGAGCACTGCAAGGAAATCTCTGCTTGGACATCCAGAGCTTCTCCTCCTCTCCTTCAGATCTCACTTCTGGGCTTACAGAGCTGTTTCTTACTCTTTTTTCCCTCCCTCACTCATTGCTCCTGGGCACTGTTTTTCCCCTCTACACACACATTCCCAGAGGCACGACCACCTTGGCTGAGGGGCTCAGTCATGTCCTGAGGTGAGTCCACTGGAACCAGCTGGAATGGGTTGTGTCCAGCCCAGGACAGCCACAGCCTCTCGTCAAAGAGGCTGTCCTGCAGACCCTCACCAGCACCTAGGCACCTGTACCTGGTGTAGGTTTACAAGTAAAATGTCTGTTAATTAACAATACTAGAATGCAAATTATATGATATAGAGATGATTTCTTTCATCTTAGCATTGTTCATGTCTGGGCTTAATATTTCTAATAACTCTAAGGTTTATACTTTTGTTCACTAATGATAAATTTCTTAATTTATAGTGTTGAATTACTAAGATCTCAGACAATATTACTCAGTTGCCTACTAAGGTAGTCATGACATCTACATACAAGTAGAATTATTTTTCACACTGCCTACGTTAATGACCCAAATGGTTAAAAAACACAGAGATAAGAAGCTCAGTTTTCTAAGTCTGTATTAGACATGTACATAAATAATCTTTTTTGCAAGTACTGTCAACCTAGTTCACCTTACATCCATGTTTTCTGGCTTTAAATAACACAAAAAGAAAGTTGATGCCCTTCCTTATTACTTTCTCTGTCCAGATCTCGGTCTTTTTTAATCATTGCCTGTTTGCCATTTGTATCACTGTTGCTTTCCAAGGCAATGAAATTGTTGTATTGTAGCTACAATAATGCAGTTTATCTATAGATTTCTGGCTGCATACTGCTTGCATTTTCTGTTATCTCTTGTCATTTCCATTTGTGGATTCACAACAAGAAGAAAGTGTTGTAATCATGGTTTGGAGGTTTCTTAAAAATAATCTTTTCTTAGGTGTTTGGTTTGGTTTTTTCCTACTAAGAAGATATGTCTCATGTAGCATAATGTAACTATAAAAGGTCAAGAAGCCTAGAACTCATAGGTATCTGCATCTCAGGGAAACTGTGCAAAGTCCTAGCTAGATGATACAGGGAGGAATCTTCAGTGACATAAAAATAAATGGTTCATTTTTTTTCTGTGGCCCACAGCAAATAGATAGCTAGTTTATGTATGGAAAACTTCAAGGTGGAGATTAGGTACATAGGAAGACTTACCAGGTTAGTTAGCAACAGTCTTGTCTGCCTTGCTCACTAGTCATTATTTCAGTTATCCCTGCTATTTTCAAATCAGAACTTGAACTTCTTATACTTAGTGTAAGCTATGCATCATGACCCAAAATTTCTATACTTTACCTCTAATGCCAGCTTCACCTTCCATTTCACAACTTAATAAGGTGTAGCTTTTTACTGACCACTGTTAAGTGGTTGGCAGGTGGCTGATGAAGCACTGATGAAGTTTTCTATCTGCTGTTCTATTCTTCCTATCCAGGCTTCACAGGGCACGTGTTTTCTACTCAAGCACTTTAGGTTTGCAAAAGATATTCCATCTTGTGCTCCATCTTGCATAATGTGGCACTAATCTGCCATATCTCAGTGATATTTTTTTCATTTGAAAATACACTTAGTGATTTGTTTTTCTTGCAGTGACAGTTTTGAGTGGTGGTGTACCCTGTAGCAGTAACCAGATGCGTCACCTCTTGGTGCCATGCCGGCTAGTGTTCATCCCATTAAATGGCTACATAAAATAAGGAAGTGGTCATGTTTTGTATGTCTTTAAAGCATCAGGAACACATTATTATTATTAATGTATCTCACAGTCCTATATTTTTTTCATGGCAGACATTATTAGAGCCAGGTAATAATGTAGATAACAGATGTTTATTAGAAATAGATAGATGGACCTCTTCTTCTGGTTCTTGATAACAAAAGGAAAATGCCCCCTAACAGTTGCCTTCAATGCAAGCAGAGGCTGTGTACTTCACTGGTTAGGACTGTCAACAAGGCTGAGGACATGTCAGCTATTCTCCATGCTGAGTGAATTTGGTAGGTCTCTATATTTCACATTCTTCAGGTCCTTATTTTAAAATGAAGATAATGCTGTTCCATGTCCTTTTACAAGATTCTTTAGATAAAAGGAACAGTAACAGATTTCAGAATTTATTTATTTATTTAGGCTTGTTAATGGCCACAGAGGAACAGAACAGTTGAAGATGAACAGCTGAGTAGGATCAGCATATCAATATCTATCCCAGGATAGAAAAAATTACCTATCTCAAAGGATAGAGAAATCCAAATTGGACCTGAGGTTTCTTGTAGTCTCAGTTTATACAGAAATACTTAATATGTGCCTCAGTTTTTCCCACCTCCCTTGCCCTACTGTATCTTGACATAAAAACGAATTCTCTCACAGTAATTTGAAAAAAAAAATTTAACTAGTGTTGTTCAACATCAAGGTTATGTAACACGTGCAATGAGATTAAAATAGATAACAAATGGATAAGAAGTTGTAAATACAGGATGTGATTTCGTTTTATACTCTCCTAAATTTTGGTCTTTACCATTAGCCCCTAGAGAGCAGCTTTTAATAGGACCTGAGAAGAGACTACTATCCTGCAGTGTTACTGAAATTTAAAGAGGGGATATCTCTGAAATGATCATGTTTAAAAGTAATTTCATTAATAAGTTTAGGCAATATGATTTTAGATTATATTGGTTTTGTTCCTAACCCATTTTAAATCTTAAAACTTTCAAAATCTGAAGGCATAATATTCTGTGACTTAAACAAGTATACATATTCTTGTATGCTGTCCATGGACATAATTTTAATATGATTTGTGATTTTGCAGTATTTTCATTGTAATTTATATTGAAAAAAAACAAAACCAAAACCCCACAACCCAAAACAGAACAAAATAACAAAAGCCAATCCTGTAAGCTGCTTCAAGTGGAAAAAAAAAAAAAAAAAAAAAAAGCCATGTTAGATGAGAACAAAAGATCACCTAAGCACAGAAACTTGCCTCAAGCAGCAGCCAATAGTAGTTGCCTAGTGAACAGTGCAGGACCCTGTACAGAATGGCCATTCCTTCAATTTACCCTCTCAGGTGTCAGCAGCTGGTAATTATCAGTCTTCTTAACCCAAGGCTGTGGCCAGACCAATGTTTTTAACTGCTTTCGATGGACTAATTTTCCATAAAATTCTCTATTTCTTTTTCTGTCTAAAACACAAAAGCCTGTGGCAATATTTTTCCCAGTTTCATTGTTCACCCTGTGAAAAAAAGAAATCCTTCCCCCCCACCACCCCCAGTTTTTCTCACATCATTGTAGCTGACTGTATTGCTAGTACTAGAAGAAATAATAGTACTAGAATAAATAAAAAACTTGTTCCCTACTTATTTACTTTATATCATCTTTGATTTAAAAGACTTTCTCATATTCCCCAACAGCTCTCTCTTTACTGACTTCAAGAGTCCTAATTGGTTTAGTCTGTCCTAGGTAGAAATCCTCCACTGTTCTGATCATCATTGTTATATTTCTTTGTACTTTTGCAGTTTTACTGTGTCTATGACTACAAATGTGCTGCTCTTTCCAATAATGCAATTGTGTTTCATTGCTCACACTTTCCTAATGATTTATAAAATTTGGGGTTTGTTTATCATTCAGTTGACATTTTATACTAACTACCTGAAACACTTTCATAATTTCCTGAGTGTAGTAGTAGTCACTGTGTATGTTAAATATTCTTTCCCAGGGATGTACATTATTTTACTTTTATGAGGGGTTGATTTAATCTGATATTTTGATGCCTAGTCATTCAGTGTTGCGATATCCTTTGCAACAATTTGCTGCCAATTTTAATGTTGTCTATCTTGCAAATTTGGATAGTCAGAAAACTTCATCACTTCTGTGCATAACCTTTTCTTACACCATGCTTTCTTCTAGTGTTCAGTATTGCCAAAGCTTTATGAAAGAACAGATATACTGGGAAGGTTTGTCCACTGAGTCTTACTAGCCTTCAGAAAAAGTAGTGTTGATTCTCCTACAGCAATTTATATTGACTGAAAAGTTTTCCCAATATAACCTAATTGTAGTCTGCAATACAGGAAAAGAAGAAACTGGTTGAATAACATTTGACTAAAGTTATACTCCATAACACTGACTGTTGACATCCATGGGTGCTGAGAGAGCTGGCACAGGTCATTGCCACACCACTTTCTGCCATCTTCAGTAAGTCATGCAGATAGGAGAGGTGCCTGGGGACTGAAGGAGGGCAAACATCACTCCAATATTCAAAAGAGGTAAGAAGGAGGACCCAGGCAACTATAGACTGGTCAGCCTCACCTCCATCCCCCGAAAGGTAATGGAGCAACTTATCCTTGCGCTATCCTTAGGCATATCAAGGACAAGGGGGTCATTAAGAGCAGTCAACATGGTTTTACCAAGGAGAGGCCATGTTTGCCCAACCAGATAGCCTTTTATGAGGACATAACCAGGTGGATAGATGATGGTAGAGCTGTGGATGTGGTTTATCTTGATTTCAGTAAGACATTTGACACCGTCTCCCACAGCATCCTTTTGGCTAAACTGAGGCAGTGTGGTCTGGATGATCAGGTAGTGAAGTGGATTGGGAACTGATTGAAGGAAAGAAGCCAGAGAGCTGTGGTCAATGGGATGGAGTCTAGTTGGAGGCCTGTAACTAGTGGGGTTCCACAGGGGTCGGTGCTGGGACCAGTTCTGTTCAACATATTAATCAATGACCTGGATGAGGGCAGAGTGCACTGTCAGCAAGTTTGCTGATGACACCAAACTGGGTGGAGTGGCTGACACACCAGAAGGCTGTGCTGCCATT